>JAQQSK010003761.1:44730-102524 GCA_028658325.1 Potorous gilbertii
GACATGTGGTCCTCCCAGAATGTAAGATTTTTCTCTTGGTTAATCTTTCCTCTTTATGTTTTCAAGGCAATGTTCTCTCTGAGTTCTGTTCCATATATGATGGCTCCTTCTCAGCCTCCTTCCCTGGCATAGTCCACCCATTAACTGTGGGTATACTCCAAAGTTCTGTCCTAGGCTCACTTTCTCACTGGGCTCTCATTTTTCACTTAGAGATCTCACCTCAAGTTCCAGTTATCATCTCTATGGAGATAATTCCTAGAGCTATATATCCAGCACTAATCCTAAACTCCACTCCCATATCATCAGTTGCCTAGAAGATATTTCAAAGTAGATCATAGGTTTCTCAAACTCAAAATAAAAAAAACAGAAGTCATTATCGTGTATTTACCTAATTGTTTACACATTGTCTCCCCAGTTAGAATGTAAGCTCCTCGAGAACAAGGATTGTCTTTTTGCCTTTCTTTGTATCCCCAGTGTTTAGCAAGTAGTAAGAGCTTAATGAATTCCTGTTGATAATTTATTGTTCCCCTAAGCCCAACCCTCCTTCCAAATGTCTCTATTTCTGTTGAGGTACCACAATCTTGTCAGTCACCCAGGTTTTCCACTGGTGCCTTACTCAACTTCTCACTCTCACTCAATCCACATATTGGGAGTTGACAGTTGCCAAACTTTGTCATTTCTGTCTCTGCAGCTAACTTTTCATTCACAAAGCCCTACTTCATTCCCTCATCTCTTCTCACTCTTGTAATTAATATCTCCTTGTCTAATGTTTCTTTCCTCTCCAATGCATTCTACACATAACTTCCAAAGTGCTTTTTATAAAAGCACATATAACCACAGAACTCCCCATCCTCCCAACCAACAAATTCCAGTGACTCCCTATTACTTCTGAAACAAACTACAAACTCCTCTGCTTGTTACTTAATGTTCTGTACAAACTTTTCTCTTCCTATCTTTCTTTCTCATCTTCTTATTATTCCTCCTACACACACTCAGTTCAGTTATACTGTCCTATCTGCTGCTTCTCACACTTTAGGCTCCATCAACCGTCACAGCACCTTGTGTGTCCCCCTATGCTTGCTTGACTCTTGACATTTTCCCTCAACTTCTTGGAATCCCATCAAGACCTAACTCAAACGGCCCCTTCTATAAGAGCACTTTCCCAATCCTTGCCTCTTATCCCGAGATGTCAGTTTTTCCCCCTCTGTACCCCAAGTTTGCCAGGCACATAGTATGCACGGTATGCATTTCATACTGACCAACTGATTAGTGGCTTCTTTCAAGTAGTTCCACCTTCTGTAAGAAGCCTTTCCTAGTCTTCTTTAATCCTATGGCCTTCTCTTGAGACTATTACCAAATTATCCTAGTTTGTCTATATACGGTCGTTTGCATATTTTCTCCTCCATTAGACTGAGCTCCCAAGGAATAGGAACTGCTTGATACCTTTCTATCCCCAGTACTTAAGCAGTGCCTAACATACAGTAGGCACTTGGTTGACTTGATTTGGTAGCACGGATACACAGGAAAAGATCTTAACTGAATACAGTAAATATGTAATCACCTTGGCCACCAGGAACAAAATGTTTACCTATACCCAATACTTTAATGACCGTAGCCTAATTTAATTCAATAAGCATTTATTAAGTGCCCACTTGGTGCTAAATCTGGAAATACAAATTAAAAATTTTAAATAGTCCCTATCCCCAAGGAGCTTACATTCTATTGAGCTCACATTCTATTGAGACCTAGACAATTAATATCCAATTTACAATGTCTCCTGTAGGATATACTATTTTGCCTGAATAAAACTGCTAACTATAATAATAATAGCTCGAATTTATAGAGAGCCTACTATGTGCCAGGAATAGTGTTAAATATTTTATTTTATTATCTCACTTGATCCTCACAATCCTGGGAGGCAGGTGTTTTCATTATCACCATTTTACAGTTGGAGAAACTAAAACAAATAGAAGTGACCTGCCCAAGATAGCACGGCTAAGGTTACATTTGAACTTAGGTCCTCCTGACTCCAGGCTCAGTATTTTATCAGTTACACTACCTAGTTGCCTCTAATAGCTAACAGCCACAGGGAATTGTATGCGGGCCCAGAGCTGGGAGGAATCCTTTCACCGTTCAAAAACATATCCAGTCCAAATAAGTAAACTTTCTCTTTAAAGAAAAGAAATCCTAGGTCTGATCAACCAAACAAACGAGAAGGTTCAAGCACCAGAAATGGATATGATTTCCTCTTTAAACATTTTTACATAATAAAATGCTTTTTATTCATTCAAGGCTTTGGGGGGAAAAGATGTAATATGCAAACACTAATCAAGGAAAGGAAATAAAAAAAAAAACTAAGCTCATTCACAATGGTTTCATTCAGCACATATAATTAGGATCCAAGGTCATTGCTTTAGGGCCAGAAAATATTTTATAAGATCTTGCTCCCTCCTATTTAGGGGAGAAAAGTGAATGCCAGAGTAATGAAGTGACTGACACAAGGTAGCATGGTCACAAGTTAAAGTCATTAATTCAAAGTCAGGTTCTCTGAATCCAAACTGAGCATTTTATCCTATGCTATGTCAATACCTTTCACTAGCATTACTAGGGTATTACTGATTCTTTGACTAATTCTATTTTTCAAAAGTTAACAAAA
The DNA here is from genome assembly GCA_028658325.1 of Potorous gilbertii. Taxonomy (NCBI): domain Eukaryota; kingdom Metazoa; phylum Chordata; class Mammalia; order Diprotodontia; family Potoroidae; genus Potorous; species Potorous gilbertii. The sequence goes on from JAQQSK010003761.1 coordinate 47,387, forward strand.
CATTTACCACCTCTCAATGTTTTTGTGTAAAGAGCACCTTACATCCATTGTCTTACTTGGGCCTCACAATTCTGAGATGTGATTTGAATCATTAGGGAAAAAACTAGGACATAGTTAAATAACTTGCCTATAATTAGCTCTTGGGTGTCAAAGATAGTCCCAACCCAAATCTGCCTGCCTCTAAGCCCAACACTCTGCTAAACCTTAACACCAGGCTGCCCCTCTTATGGTAAACAAGATAACAAGGTCAATGACCTGAGGAAAGAGAGAAAACTAAAGGAAAAGCAGAAATGTGAGTAGTAAAGCTGCCTTCAGTGTAAACGTATAGACCATGAATTTGGAAGAAGAGGAAAGCTAATCTCTAATTGAAGAAATAAAAAGTCTAGACTTTTCACCACAACTTCACTCTCCTCCCCCAGTTATCCATTTGTACACACACACACACACACGCATGCATGTACCTCTCTCTACCAGCAGCTAGGTGCGTGGATAGAACGCCAGGGCCTCCAAGTTAGGAGGCCTTGTGTTCACATCTGACCTCTGACACTTAATAGCTGGGTGACCCTGGGCAACTCACTTAACCCTGTTTGCCTCAGTTTCCTCATCTGTAAAAATGAGGAAAAGGAAATGGCAAACCACTCCAGGATCTTTGCCAAGAAAACTCCAAATGCAGTCATGCAGAGTTGGACATGACTAAACAACAACATATCTTCTTATGAATGTGCATATATACATGGTTGTATATACACATATGTATGTATGGCATATTGCTACTGTTCCTGACTTTTTTTCTACATTAAATACATTTCAAATTTAGAAAATATCATTTCTAGATATTGCAAACATTGCAAAATACTTCAACTTTAATAGCAAACGCTTTGGCAAGCAGCCCCAAAGGTCAAAATAAAACTGATTACAAGAGTTTGCAGGCACCTAACAAATACTTAGTGCTACTAATTATCTACTTGTATTTTCCTAAAAATCATTAGGGATGGGGGGAGACAAGGAGAGAAATCCTGGTTTAGAATGATGCTGTGTTTTTACAATAAATTTACATAAATTCACTAAAGGCAATATTTCTAAAACTCAAAAATACTTAAATTCAGGCAAATCAATAAACATTTATTAAGTGCTTACTATTATCAGGCACTGTGATAAATACAGGGGATATAAAGAAATACAAAAAACAGTCTCTCCTCTTACAGAGACAACAAATAATGAGATACATATGAGATATAAAAGAAGAGAGGAAGGCACTACAGTTTGGGAGAGAGGAAAAGGTGTCCTATATGCAGTAGGTGGGACTCTAGCTAAGTCTAGAAGACAGCCACAGAAAACTAAGAATTGGAAGTGAGGAGAAAAAGTATTCCAGGCATGGAATATGCCAAGGCAAAGGCAAAGAGACAGAAGGTAGAGTGTCCTGTGACAGGAATAGCAAGTAAGCAAGTTGCTGTAGCCCACAATGCATGGAGGCACACAAGCATTAGGCAACAGTATCAGAAGACTGGAAAGGTAAGAAGGACATTTAAATGCTAGAAGTTTATATTTTGATCCTGAAAGTAATAGGGAGATACTAGAGTTGAGCAGAGGGAGGGGGCTGTGCTATAGAAATCCGTGCTATAGAAAAATAATTTTGTCAGGTGGATAAAAGATAGATTAGAGTCGGAGAGACTTAAGTCTGGGAAATTACCCAGAAAGCTACTGCACTGGTCCAGTGAGGGGAAGGGAGTCTGGATCAGGGTGGCAGCAAGGAGATGTTTTTAAAAAGCAGTTGTGAAGGCAGAAAGGACAACACTTGGCTCTGGCTTTAACAATAACTTTATGTAAGCTCAGTTTACTGAATTGTAAGTAAAAAGCAACGACAATGCTTGCACTATCTCATGAGACAGTGGAAGAAAGCACTATGGAAACTGTAAAACATTTATTCTTATGCTCAGTGTGCTCCTATACTGTAAATATGAATTACTGTTAAGCTGTGGTATATGAATATTATGGAATACTATTGTGCTGTAAGAAATGACAAGCAGGAAGATTTCAGAAAAACCTGGAAAGACTTACATGAACTGATACAAAGTGAAGTGAGGAGAACCAGAACACTGCACATAGTAACAGCAATATCATATGCTCATATCGACTAGGAATGATTTAGCAATTCTCAGCAATACAAAGATCCAACACAATTCCAAAGGACTCATGATGAAAAATGCTGTCTACCTCCAGAGGAAGAACTGATGGTGTCTGAATGCAGATCGAAGAAGACTTTTTCAGTTTCTTTACTTTTCCCATGGTTCTTTCCTTTGGGTCTGTTTCTTCTTTCACAGCACAACCAGTATAGAAATATGTTTTACATGATTGCACATATATAACCTACATCAAATTGCTTATCATTTTAAGGAAGGAATGATAGAGAATTTTTGGAACTCAAAAAAAGTTTTTAAATGAATGTTAAAAATTGAAAAATGAATTGTTAAAAATTGTCTTTACATGTAATTAGGAAAAAATAAAATACTACATAAAATATGAATTATTAACACCTATAGTAAGCCTTTTTCAGAGTCTGTGTATGTATTTACATATGTCTTTGGAGTATATACACACATATATACATGTGCGTACTTAGACATACACATATATACATGTGCGTACTTAGACACACATATAAAGTAAACACACAGTGTCAAATGGTAGCCTCTGTGCAAAAGAGTGATCTCTGTGCCATTGGAACAGTAATGGAGGCAGTCTATGGTATGGAAAAGAATGCTGGATTTGTGGTCTCAGGGTATGGATTTAAAAATCCCTACTCTTAAACATACTGTCACTTTAGAAATCTCACTTCAACTCTCTAGGTCTCAGTTTCTTCATCCGTAAAATAAGAGGACTGATTAGATTTGATTTCTAAAGTCTCTTCTATTTCTAAATCTATTATTCTGTGATAAAATGATGGTTCAAGAAATACCTTCAAAAAGCAAATTATCTCCCCCTAAGTTGTACAAGCAACATCTCTGACTTCAATTCTCACTTAATACTTTCCTACTTCCCAGCAACCCAAACACTTCAATGCTGTGGAACATTTAAACGAAAAGCCAAGAATTTATAAAAACTAGTGTCTGAATTATCTACATAGTTTTCAATACCACAATCACAAGAAAATTGGAAGGGATCTCAACAGCCATCTAGTCCAACCTGTACACAATCCAATCAAGTAACAAGCATTTATTAAGTAAGTACTGTTTGTCAGGGCTAAGAACTGAAAATACAAAGAATCTAAAACAGTAGGGCTTACACTGTGAAAAGTAAATACAAGGTGATGGAGGGGAGCGAAAAAAGCATTAAGATACTGCTGATAAGGAAAGGACTCCTGTAGAAGGTGGCACTTGAGAAGTTCGAAAGAAGCCATGGATTATAAAGGGTAGAAGAAAGGGAGTGTGTTCGAGGCATAGACAGCCCTTTGCAAAAGCAGAGAGGTGGGAAAACGTGTGCATGGGAGCATGTGAAGAAACAGCACAAAGGCCAGTTTGGCTAGAAATGCGTGAAGGGGAGTAATGAATAAGTCTGAAAGCATAGACTGCAGTCACATTTTGAAGGGCTTTAAATGCCAAAAAGAACACTGTATTTTATCCTAGAAATAAAAGGAAGTTACCAGAACTTTTGGGGTGGGGAAGTGTCATAGTTAGATCTGTGCTTTAGAAAGGTTACTTTAGTAGTTGTGTTAAGGACAGACTAGAAAAGGGAGACTTGGAAGCAATAAAAGCAATTAGTGAGATACTGTGACAGACTAAATTAGAGACCATTTCTCCTTACACTCCAAATTTTAGATTCCCCCAAAAGCTCAGCTTTAGTATACCTGTTTTAAATTAAGAAAATTCTGGCCATTAAACTAAAAATAATTAAGTGGACAACAAAACAAATATACCCTTTCATGGTGGCATTACAATTTTTAAAAATAAAGAAACTTCTATAAGTGATTTCATTTATTTTCTCAATACTTACTGAAAAGATTAAAGGATTTCAAGAAACAAGTTATGCTCTCATATCTTTAACCCAAAGCAGAAGCAGTAAAGTAAAAGTGCTAAAGTAAGCAGGTGGGGGAAGAAAGGGGGACTAGAAAGACGTCAGCAAGGTGCTATGGGAGGCCAGGTTGCTTGGAAACCAAAGCATGAAGAACAGAAGAAAACATTAGATGAAAAAGCTATGAAATGTTTTCAAGAGTCCAGTCTCTAGCCCTAAAAGAAAGGAGAACAACTGTCATACAAAACAAAGAGAACCTAAGTGCACAGATGACCATATTTATTTTCTGTAAACTGTGTAATATATATATTATATGCTAATTATAGTGGTAATTATAGTGATCAAATTAAAGCACCAAAATAAGAAACCAATGCTAGTGCTTTAAACAAATAACCTCCTCTATTACCTATGAAAAGGGAATTAGATAGGAGAGAATCCATATCCTGAGTTAGTGTTACATTCAATCAGGTGTATAAACTGAATAGTTTTCATTTATAACCACCATATGGATGCCAAAATTGAAAAATGAATATTCAAGAAGTCTATAATAGTGATTTAGACTCGTCATTGCCTTATTTCTCTAGATTTTAAAATATGATTGAAATTGTTTTGATCCTTTGTAGTTTATAGAACAATTTTTTATAAGACTTGTCCTTGTACTAAGTCAACACAGAAACCAATGTTTTATCATAAAAGTAGAAAAGAGATGATAACATAAATTCCCAGGATAGGGTTCAAAGTCAAGGATTCTACTAAAAACAAATAGCACAAATGAAGACATTTTCTTTCCTATCTAAAGATACAAATTCACGGGGAGAGAAAACAATTAAGGGTACATATAAGAAAATAACAACTGAATTACTTGTTTTGAGACAGATATAGAATCACATATTTTAGACATGCAAAGAAATTTACAAATTATCTTCTTTCAATCCATTCATTTTACAAATGAGGAAACTAAGTTCCAGGAAGATTATGATTCTACAAAAAAAATAGTTTATTCAAAGATTTATATGAATTGAGGCAAAATGAAGTATTCAGAATCAGAAAAACTTTACAACATGAACATAAAAAACCAAGAAAAGGAAACTACATAGCATGTAATTGTAGTGATCAAGATTATCCCTAGAAAAGATGAGAAAAAGCACCCCTTCTTTGGAGAGGTGAGAACTATAAACATCACTGTCACTTTCCATTCACGTGTTGGTTAATTCCACTTACTTATTTTTCTCTCTCTTTTTTGGAAGGACAATTCTCATGTTAAGAGAGGAAAGAGAGATATATTTGGAAATGACTATGACCTAAAAGCAGAAGGTATTAATACTTGTATTTTTTTAAAAAAGCACTCTAAATATTTCTGTAGACTGATATTCCCAAATTTCCACTTTCATCACTTCATTATTCAGGATCGGTGCTTCTTCATTGCTTACCATAACAAATACAATCACTTTGACCTACATAAAAACAATCATCAGCTTTATTTCCCCTCCATATTTCTGTCTAATATACTCCATCCTTTCAGTCACCCACATTTGAAAAATGGGCATCAACCTCAACTCTTCACCCTCTCTCATCACCAATACTCAATCAGTCACCTAGTCTTGTTCATATTGCCTCCCCATATTTCTAATTCATCTTTTTCTCCATTCCCACAGCCCCAACCCTCTCTGAGGCTCTCATCACCACTAGCCAGAACTACAATAACCACCTTCTGCTTTCTACTTATTCTCTCTGCCATAGTGTGCATCTTCTACACAGCTGCCAAAGAGCTGTATTAAAACACAGCTCTAAGACCATATTACTCCCTTGTTCAAATAGCATGAGTGGTTCCCTCTTGTCTCTAAGAAAGAATTAAAACTATCTGAAATGTAAGGCTTTTCACAATACGGATCCAACTTCTCTTCTTAGGTATTATCATAGCTATCCCTCATCTAGTCTACATTCCAATCAAGCTAATTACTTTGCTGTTCTTGTAGAAGAAATCCCACTCCCTGCCTCAATGCCTTTGCAGAGGAGGCGCTAGACACTTGGAATGCACTTCCTCCTCATTTATGCCTTTTGGAATCCATGCCTCTATTCAGGGTTCACATCAAGAGCCACGTCCTACATAATAAAGCTTTTCCTGATACCATTAGAGATCTCTTCCATACACCTTCAAATTATTCTGTGTATAATTTTTCTCTTTGTATCTTCAGTTCTAAGCAGTGCCTGGTACAAAGTAGGCACTTTATAAAGTGACTACTGAACTGAACTTGTGCCCCCTATAGAGTAGTATGGGTAAAAGTTCAAAGTTATTGCACAAAACATATGGAAATTTTAAACAAAATCCCTTTAAAAAATAGGTGATACCTCCTTTATCAAACCGAGCTTAGTTCTAGATATAAATGTGATTGTGGCTTTCTAAAAATTCCATTTAAATTAGACATGAAGAAAGGGTCTTATTCCATAGTCACATAATTCTCAATCACAAATAATCTGAAAAATGGAAGCAAAAGCTATGAACAGCGTTATTCTTAATTTTAGTATCTCTCCCTATGTCAGTTCTCATCAGTTTTTCACTGCTTAATAAGCATGTCACTTAAAAAAAAAACCACCTCTACTTATCTGACAAGACTGTTGTGAGGAAAGAACTTTACAAACCCTAAAAGTAAAACACACCAAATGTGTCTATCATTATTACAGGATTGAATTTGAGAGTGTATCGGGGTAGGGAACTCCCAGATGAATAAATACCCTTTCCTACTTCAGGTTGGAATATTCTCTGCAACTTCTAGTATTAGAAAGTAGCCTGGAAAGATTAGGTGACTAGGTCAGGGTACAAACCAATATGATTCAGAAGCAGCACTTGAACTCAGGTCTTCCTCTCTCTCTAGTCTCTCTATTTATCATTACTAATAGTATATGATTAACTAATTAACAAACATGCCAAAAAAATTAAAGTAGTCCCTGATCTCAAGGATTTAACATTCTGTGTATGTTATTCTAGTATTTATTAATGGAATAAATATGCCATGTAGCAATAAATATCACCCTGTACTATCAAGGGTATGGTCCACTCAAAACTAACACTAGGCAAAATGTTGTTTTTGATACTAGTCTCTCATTATAAAAATAAACACAGGAAAGAATGAATAATATCTTAATTAAATTATTTACAATTTGCCATGTGTGAATAAAGCTTATAGATTAGATCAGTCTGCTTGAGATTTTTATGTTTGTTTTTAACTACTTTTTCAAATACTCTTTTAAAAATCTTATGTACATTTCAAGATAGTACTGTCAAGAAGTCAAGTAGGGGAGAAACTTCTGTTTAAGGTTATCAAATCTCACTAAAGCATTAATGATAAAGCATCATATTAAAGTTATATCTTATTAAAATAATCAAAACTCACTAAATTATAATGAATTCATTCATCACTTTGCCCAAAACAAGAGAAAGATGAAAAACTTCCATGCAGAAGATTTTCCCTAATATAGTATATTCATTAAGTGTTGCAAAATCCTGCTCATAAGAGATCACCGGGTCCTTGAAAAGCATGTTTCTGAAAAAATTCTAATGCATTGGCTAATGTCAGTATGTCAGGAAGAGAGATAACTGGTTCAACGAGAAGCTAAGTCACTGACACTGTTCTAGAGTAACACTAAATTACCATCAGGTAACCAGAAGTTTTGTAAGTGGATCCACAAGAAGGAACAGATTCATTCTCAGTGATGGTCAAGTACTAAGTTACCAGCAAATCAGAAGGAACTAATTGCCCACATAAAGTGAGCATAACTTTGAAAACAAATTCAATATTCAGTGGTCCCCAAAGGAAAACAAATTCACACATTTCAGGATTTAAAGACTTTTTTAAGTCTTAATAAACTAACGGGTTCTATAAGAGTGGAAAGAATGAAAAAAGATACCAGATGCTATTTAAAACATAGATTTAAGTATATATTGCATACCTCTCAGAAACCAATTTACATTCAAAAAGACAATGAGTTTTCTTGTTGCCAAATCTTAGTTTTTGGTGGGCGTTCCCAAGACTCTAAAACAAAATTTATTTTTTTCTTTTAAAGTATAAATGAAGTCTTGCTCCAAAGTGATTTTATAACTCATAGAAGTTTAACAAAATCTTCTTAAATAAAATATCCAAATCTTACAAATTATGACCACACATTCAGATCTAAATTTTAATTTATGGTTTGTGATTTGAATGCTACTGGTTAATTAAAAGTTGCAAAGGATAAGCTAACTTATGGGAAGAAGGGAAGGAAAGAAGAGGAGGAAATCAGTATTGCAAAGCAGGATGCAAAAGGGGAAAAATAGGCATAATATTTTCCAAATCACTGAATATTCTGAAGAACTACAAAACCTGATCAGTCTTGAGAGAGAAAGGGAAGCCCGTTTCCCACAACAACCCTCTGGATTCTTAGAGTTTCTAAATAAAAAGAAAAGCCTTTTCTAAAAAGCATTTAGAGATCATAATTCCAACATGGTAGGAGCAATACTAGTAAAATTTAACCTATTTTCCTAGGTGCTATCAGCCAGAAAATTCTAAATAAACCGAGAAGACAACAAGACATTTATTCATCCATTTTTCCCTCCCTCTGGTAAAGCCACACACACTATGAAAGCCATAAAGAACTGAAGATTGGTCATTCACTTCCAAAAGGCTGCTTTGATGTGGAAGTAGGTCATTGGCTCAAGGAGATCAAAGACAGAAGGAAAGGTTCTACATATCCAAAAATATTTATTGAAGCACTTTTAGCACTATCAAAGAACTAAAAATGAGTACCCATAAATTTGGGAATGGCTGAACAAACTATGAGATAAGAAATAAGGGAATATTATTGTGCCAGAAGAAATGACAACTAAGAAGATTTCAGAAAAAATTAAGGAAACTTGAATGTAATGAAGAGCAAAGAAGAACCAGAAGAACAATTTATAGCATGACCACAATAATGTAAAGAAAAACACAATGCTGACTTCAGAAGAATAACAGGGCAGCATGTCCCAACCTCTCTTAGCAAAGTGAGAAAGTGTCACATACACAAAAAGACATACACACAGTTGTGAACTATAAATGTGGAATGAAGTAATCATTTGTAGTATGGCCAACGTGTTGACCATTTTGCTTGACTACTTATTTGTCACAAAGGAAAGTTCCTTGGGGAAGAGGAGAGAGGAACAGTGGGAAGTGACAATGATATAAAAATAAGCATCAACAGAACATTTTAAAATGAAAAAAGAAATGTCCACCAATTTGGGGAATGGCTAAATAAATTATGATAGATCAATGTAATGGCATGATTATACCATGAAAAATGACAAAAGTGATGGTTCCTCTGAAAGCTGGGAGATTTGAACTAATTCAGAGTGAAATGTGCAGAACCAGGAGAACAATTTATACGATAACAACAACACTGTAAAGACAAACAATTTAATCAATGATGACACGATCAACCACAATTCCAGAAGACAGCCAATGAAACATACAACCCACCGCCTAACAGACAAGTGAGACTCAAGACACAAACAAAACTTCTATTTTTGGCTAATGGCCAATGTAAGAATTTGTTTTTCTTGACTATGGATAATTTTAACAAGGGTAATGGGTTACCCTCCTCCCCTCATTAAGATAGAGGGAGGTGAAATGAAAAAAAAAATGAGTAGTAACTGAAAAAATAAATGTTTAAAAACCAAAATGGGAAAATAATGGGTCTTTAGAAAGTAGGATAAAAATAGGTTTGACTAAATCGAATATTTTTTTAATGCAAACAATTTAATAATTATTTAATTTTAACTCATTATGGGGTATGTTCAATCTCTTTTTCTAAGAGAGAATTATTAATTCTATTTCCTTTTCTGATCAAATGGGAAGTTTGTATTTTTGTAAGTATTTATCCATTTCATTTAGATTGTATAGAAGCAAGCCCAGGCCCTCTTATCTAATTAGATTCCCTCTCCTGGGTGATGACAAAGTTCCAAGGGGTCACAAGTATCATCTCCCCATATAAAAACGTAGACAGTTTAACCTTGTTTATTAGTCTGTCATGATTTCTCACTGGTGTTTACCTTTTTCAAGATTCTCTTGAGACCTTTGTCAGAATGTCAGATTTTTTTAATTCAACTCTGGTCTTTCCATCAAAAATATTTGAAAAGTCCTCTCTCATTTAAGGTTCATTTTCCCCTTGTAGGATTATACTCAGTTTTGTTGAGTAGGTTATTCTTGGCTGTAATTCTAGATCCTTTACTTTCCAGGATATCATATTCCAAGGCCTCCTTTCTATGATGGTAGCTGCTAAATCTTATATGATCCTAACTGTGGCTCCACTATACTTGAATTCTTTCTTTCTGGCTGCTTGCAGTAATTTTTCCTTGGCCTGGGAGCTCTAGATTTTGGCTATAATATTCCTAGAAATTTCCATTTAGGAGCTTCCAGGGAGTAACCAGAAGATTCTACTCTGTCCTGTTGTTCTTAGATATCTGGGCAGTTTTACTCTATAATTCCTTGAAATGAATGATATCTAGGTATTTTTTTTTGGTTCCTGGCTTTCAGGAAGATGAATGATTCTTAAATTATCTCTACTCAATCTATTTTCAGATCAGTTGTTTTTCCTGAGATAGCTCATATCTTCTTCTATATTTTCAATCTTTTGACTTTGTTGTTATGATTTCTTGATATTTTATGGAGCAATTAACTTCCATTTTATCAATTCTAAATTTCAAAGAATTATTTTCAGTAAGGTTTTATGCTTCTTTCACTAAACTGTTACATTTTTTCATATCTTTCTTCCATTGTTCTCATTTGTCTTTTAAAATTCTGTTTAGCTCTTTCTTTAACACCTTTTAAAAACTCTTCCAGATATTCTTGCTGAGCTTATATTCAATCTCCACTTTGAGACTTCGTGTGAAGGTGTTTTCAAGTCATCTCTATTTGAGTCTTCAGCTTCCCTGTAACCAAATACTTCTTTATGAGCAGGTTCTTCTGTTTGCTTGTTCTTCCAATCTATTTCTTGACTTTGTATTTTACGTCAGTGTTGTGTTCTGTACATTTCTGGGGAAGGGGGGTGGGGGATGCGGGATGCATGACCTCAGCTTCTGTCCTGTTTTACTGAGCTCTCCAAGTTCCTGATCCAGATTTGGGTCCATTGCCTTAATGTGTGGTTGAGCTTCAGGAGACTGCTGCTGGACTAGGTCATTGTTACCTGCTGACTGGCTCTGCAGATTTAGAGCAACTGAACTGTAGGTTTCCCTTTGGTATTGGGCTCCTCCCTTGGTTATTCCTCAATAGTAGAATTACTGGGTTAAAGGATAGAATTGAGTTGCTCCTCTGCTCCAGGGTTCAGAGTCACACCGTTAAGTTTCTGGAATTTGTTCTGTGCTCAGTACTTAGCTAGAGCCCAGGTAACTCATGACTACTGCTTCCTGCCCTGGGTCTGTGACCAGAACTAGATAATGGGTGACAGAACTACCAGATGGCACTCATTCTTACTCCCAAGTGCTAGTTCAAAGGTGCCCTGGTTTCTCTTTCTATCCATGTACTTCCTGCCCTGGTACTCTGTGTTGGCTAACTTCCCACAGCTGGTTGCTAGAATGTCTCCTGGCCCCACTTCCTCTGAACACTCCTGGCTAGCCCCTGCCCCAGGGTCTGAAGACCTCTCAATCTTCCTAAACTACCCTGGAATGGAAAAACAACTCATTGGGACTTTGTCTTAGCTTTCTTACTTCAGTCTGAGGTATTTTCTGAAGAAGGTACCTGGGGAACTAAGGCAAAGATGCTTCCTATCACTCCACCGTTTTGACTCTGTCACTAAATTATTAAATTAATGCTTCAATAAAGTCCTACTTCAATGCTATCTCTTGACACAGGGCTAAATTTTCAAAAGCTAAGCCAGCAAAACATTCTAGCATTTTCTACCAAGCTGTAAAAGCTTTAAGCACAGTGACAAACTAAGCCTATTTTCCAACCTGCTGAAGTTTAGAGATGATCATCATCAGAGTTGTCCACCAAATGATGTTTTTGGTCATAAAAACTCATAAAACCATCCTTTAAGGATTGTAGATTTCAGTCTGGAAAAACCCGCAGGGAGTGGACCTATAATTCAATCCCTTCATTTTACAAATGGGAAAACCTGAGACCCAAGAAGTTAAGTGACTGTCCAAGGGCACAAATAGCTCATATTTGAAATTAAGTTCTTCAGCTCCAAATCCAGGACTCTATCTATACAATACTTTCTCTCTCATGAATAGGTTGTGATCTGCATTAGGTGAGGGGACACCAATGTATATAAAATTGTGGATCCTGTATTAAATAAAGCATATCAAGCTAAGTTGACTTTTGCAGCTTGAATAATTGTTGATAACAGGAGATAAAGCAGTCAAGAATCACTCCAACTAGGGGAAAAATGCTTTTCCTAAGTTAATCTATAAATATAAGTAATAAAAGAATTGAAAGTATACAAAATGTCATTAGACTACAATAGAATGTATGTTCCATGAGGGCAAACATTTTATTATCCCAGAAGTAGCAAAGTTCTTTGTAGACATTTTATAATGTAGACATTTAACAAATGTTTGACTGAATTTACTACAGTAAATATATGATTTTAACTAACAAAATCCTTTTTAGTTAGCAGGATAATTCAAAATGCTGTTAAAGTAAAAACAAAATTAGAGGAAGGAAAAGCATTATTTTAATAAAACTTATTTAAACAAGCAAAACAAAAGTTTTAGAGTTATATCACTCACAATATCAAAAAGAAAATGCATCATTTAGTGGAAGATGATCTGAACTCAGGCTTCTCAAATAAAAATTTTTTTTGATCAAAATACAGTACCCTATTTTGTGCGTATAACTGCAAGTGTCAATTCCATACAACTCAAGTAACAGTTATAGTAAAACTCTGGGCACACATTTGAGGAACTGGGACCATTGCTAAAGAGAGAAGTCTGATTCCTAGCTCTGTCACACTCAGTCAGCTTTGTGACCTTGAGGCAAGTCACTTCTCTACCACAGGCTTCAGTTTTCCCATCTAAAGTAAGGGGTTGGACTACATAAATTTTTTTCTACTACATTCATATTGGTCAAGGAAAAATATAACTATTCCTTTTACTAAAGAGAATAATTAATATCACCTTACAATTATACAATGTTTCACACTTTACAAAATGCTTTCATAAACATTATCACATCTGATCCTTATAGTACAATACATAAACAGATAACTTCATTTGATGAAGAAATTGAAGTTCTCAGACAAATATGATGTGAAAGAATACAACTGAATGGATATAGATGAGGACCTACTTGTGATTAACTATTTGGGTTACCTTAGCTACCTAATATTTTAGATCCTTTAATGATAAAATAAAGGCCTTGAATAAAGTAATCTATAAAGTTCCTTTCAGTTCTAGACTTATTTTCTAATCCACATGCCACTGTACTAAAGAAACTTAGCATTCTAAATTCTCTCCTTGACCACTTTTCTTGTCATTTGATATTTAGGAAGTGACAATTCCCATACAACACAATAGTCAACAGAGCCTTGGACTTCAGTCAAGACAGACCTGTATTTAACGCCTCCAACTTCTGCTAACTATGACCATGAACAAATCACAACCTAATCACTTCTTCTCATCTGTAAAATATTACCTATAGTGCCTTACTTCATGGGATTGTAATAATAGCTCACGCACTGCCACTCTCTACAGGATGTCTTCAGAAAACTACTACAGAAAGTTTGTAGACTCTGAGTGGGCTACTTAAGGTCCTTAGACAAGAAGAATAAGAATTTGGCCATGTTCTTGTTTAAGTGGTAGAAAAAAACAATTCTACTTGTTTTCACCATGGTCTACTTGCATAACATTTCTCTATTTCTTGGTACTTTGGCCTATAAATGTGAAAGAGGCTCCATTTTGAGAACAAAGTTTTATAATATTGCCATCATATGCAGTATTCCTAAATATGCTATAATATCAGGCAGATTTTCTTCAACATCACAAAAAGCATGACTTTTATGAATATATGGGAGAAACGTTCATAATATATCATGCAAGCATTAGTCTGAGAATCAGAAGTATGCAGCAGAAAAATGACAACTAAAGTTACCAAAACATTAGTATCCCTAAATGAACTCAGCTCAAAGGGAGGTGAAAGTTGTATTTTTCCTGTTCTAAAACCCAGGGTGCACACATTCCTTACAGGTAGCCAGAATTAGTAAAATTAGGACTTGCCAGCATGAAAAGCAGTCAGTGTTCTACCTTAAAATATACGCTGTCATATAAATGTTGCCTTTGTAGTTTAGAAGTGATTAATAAAAATGAAGGAAGAGAGGAAGCCTACTCTAGCAATCATCTCCTCTAGAAAGCTATTAAGTTCTTGCTACATTATATTCCTAATGCAGAAACAAAATCCACAAGTGGCTTACCAGGCCTGGTCTTCTCAGGCAGCTGACATGTTTGACACAGAACCAAGTCTAACACAGGCCCAAAATTGAGTTTTTCCTAAGAGTTTCATACTAAACCAGAACATTAACAAAAGATTTAATTGCAATTCTTGAATAGTTACATTAACTAGAAAGAAAGGAATCTGGGACACAGCTGTCTTCTGACCTTAGAAACAGTATATCTATTAACTCTATAGTTTAAAAAAAAGTCTCAGCTCAAATTCTTTTAAGTCTGAAAACTTGACAATTTTAAGGTTTTTTTCTTGATACTTTAGAAAGCACACAGGAAATTTCCCTCAGGAAGAGTTACTTCAATGCAATAGTGACTGAGAATAATTCAAGCTACAAGTTTTGTAAAAATCAGATTCAAATTAAAACTATTGATGAAAGAATAAAAAGTATCAGTGGTACCATGCTTTGCCCCATACGGGCAGAGACGATCTTAGACCTAATCTTGTGCTAGAGTGCTGTCACCATGACTAAAAACTGATTATTATTGATTTCATGCGTTCTAAGGCTACAGGAATCAAGTGACTGAGCAACAAAAGGCAACAAGTCAAATTAAAGTAAAAACAGAGGAAAAACAGGCAGCAAACAGGGACACCCCCTTGTATCAGTAATAATCTCTTAATAGTAGGCATAAATTAAAAACACAATTCCAAGGAAAGGACCATACCACAAACTAAGCTAATTAAAATCAAGAGAGAAATTGGTCCTTGATTAAATATTGGGGAAGAAAATTAAGTCACAGTTCAAAGCGACAGGATCAATACTGACAAAGCAGCAGTAATAATAACATGGAATTATTTTGTGGAAACTGACTAGAAACACTGAAAATATTTTGAATAAACGTAGATTGTTGAATTGCTCATAACCATATATTTTCTAGGACTTAGGTATGGCAACAGAAGGAACCGAACAGTGAGAAAATAAGGAAAATCATGGACAAGCAGTTCCCAGTTTATGAACATCCACCTTAACTACGTTTCTCAAAATGATGGGTAGCTCTAACACTTCTTCCTTACATCCACTGCCACTAGGTATCTCCATTTTCTTTCCCTTTGGCTCAATGGACGTTGCATTCAAATGTATCCTTGCCCTGTCAGGATCCCTACTCATCATAATCTCCCCCAAACCTCATTTTCACTTTTAATAATCTAAAAAACTGAAGAATTGTTGGATGAGTGGGTCCTTCATCAAGATATTTCTATTAATAAAGCTGAGAGTCAGGACTTTAATGGGGGAAAAGAATATAGAGATCATCTAATAGAGGGGTTAATCTTGTTTGCATAATGGATCTCTGTGAAACTTAGGAAATCCTCAGAATGATACGTTTAAATGTGAATGATACACAAAGGAAAGAGACAGCCCAGTGGCAGAGTGGATACAGGGCCAGATCTAGAGTCAAGAAGACTCATATTTCTGAGTTCAAATCAGACCTCATACACTTACTAGCTGTGTGATCCCAGATGGACAAGTCACTTAGCCCTGTTTGCCTCAGTTTCTTCAAAAGTAACATGAAGTAAATGACAAACCACTCTAGCATCTTTGCCAAGAAAACCTCAAATAAGTCCACAAAGGACTGGACATGACTGAACAACAACCAAAATACAGAGGAAATCATATATATATAAATACAGTTACTGAAATACCAAAAAAAAAAAAATTGACTCCAGGTTAAGAATTCCTTGAAGAAGTCCAACTCTTTCACTTTATAAATAAGGAAACTGACAAAGAGAGATAGAATAAGTAATTTCCATACAGTAACACAGTAAGGTAGCACCACATTCCCATAGTATTCTTCTATCTCAAAAGGTTGCTATGAGGAAAGCAATTTACAAATCTCATAAAGGATCATATTATGAATTGTTTTTGTTTTAATTATTTCCTTTGTAAGGGATCAGATCAGTACCTTCTTACCAAAGACAGATGACTTTAAGAGGCATAATGAAATGACATCTATCTATATTGCAACAAATCAATATAACATCAGAAAAAAACTCCCAAATATGTCCCTTTTAAAATACACAATCATGAAGCCACAGTTATAAATCCTTAGAAATGTATTTTAATACTACATTCAATGCTTGCTATATAATCCTACTGACGCTAATAACTTTGATCTTTGGCTTTGTTAGACAAGAACTAAAATAGTCAAATAACTGACAAAATATATAGAACTCTGCCCCACTGCTACATTATCATTTCCAATATTAATCTCTAGAAAGATGCTGGGGGGGGGGGATCTATTATCCTCAATTTTGCTTTCCTTTTTTTCCACTTTCTTTACCCTGTTTCCCTTTCATTTTCATCCCTAACCCAATCTACATCTTGCCACTATGCTCTGATGTCTCTGGAGAACAGAGAGAGGGCTGGACTTTGCACAGCTCAGTCTCACTTCAATCCAATTCACTTGCAGGTGAAGACATCACCCGCCTGATGTCACTGGTATTCTTCAAGAAGGAAGGACTGCCAACAATCGTCCCTAACTAGTAGATTTAATGAAGTGTAGAAAGCTGCATAAAAAAGGTCTATTTAGAAATCTCTAAACACTGAATCCAGTTTCAGAGTCCTCATCATATACATAGTGTTTTCAAATTTATTTCACAGGGTTCTGGTACTTATAACACACAATTTCAAAACTATTTTCAGAAATTAAGTGGAAATTTTGAGAATGGCAGCCAACATTAGATCACAAAGAACATAACCCACAACGTGTTAACCCTCACAAGCCACCAAGGGATTGCCACAGAATTCAGGCTCAGAACTACAGATCTCAATGTGCTTCAAATTTAAAATGGTCAAACTAAGAATCTCAAGCCTTTACCCTAGAAAGATTTTATAAAAGTGACATCCCAACCACATAGATATTTGTTTTTATTTAAACTGGCATATCTATTAAATCAGTGGTCTTGAAACCCCAGAAAATTTACCATTAGTTCAAAGTAGTAGAGTAATAAGGTAAAATTAAGATTTTATAGAATATGGAAATAAGTTTGAGATAAAGTAGAAACAACTTTAAACCACAGTATATCATTTGGCTGCCTACTGTTTAACTATTCTTTATTTTAACCATACAAATATATCATTTATAAGGACTTTGAGGGCTCATTTAGTTTTGCTTTCAGAAGTCAACCCTAAATCACTACAGCATTCTGTCCAGTAAAACTGGTCTCTTTGCTGTTCCTTTCACAGGACAACTTAATCTCCCTAGTCCATGTATTTTCAGTGACCGTCTCCAATGCCTAGAAAACTCTTCCTCTCCTCCCTCGTCTCTGCCTCCTGGACTCCCCAACTCCCTTCAAACAGCAACTAAAACCCAAACAACTAAAAAATGCTTTTCCTGATCTTCCTCAGTGTTAGTGCCTTCCTTCTAGTGATTTTCTCCAATTTACCCTGTACTCATCTTGTTTGTTCATAGCTGTTGGCATGTTATCTATACCCATTAGACTGTGAGCTCCTTGAGAACAGGGACTTTTGGGAGGGTGAGTATTGGGGGTTTTCTTGATGTTATCTCTAACACTTCATTCACAGTCTAGCACACAATCTGCCCTTAATAAATGCTTTTGGATTAAAATTGTTTCTAAGCCCGGTAACTAGTTATTTTTCCTCCGGCAACTAGTTTTTAAGTGAAAAATCTCAAATAAAGTGAATTAGTTATGCTTTTTTCAATGAACTTTCTGTTAAATGTTTATGGGAATGTATGCCTGTGGGGAATTTTGAACATCTGTTATTGTCAAATACAATTGGAAGTAGCTTTCCAAAGAGTTTCATAAAGTACTGATTTATTTACCAAAATGCTGTGATGCAAAATCAATAACAAAGTCCCAATTTGCAGATAACAAAATTGAAATACCAACTCTTTGAGAAACTTAGTCTCAATTACACATAACAGAGAGTAAATCAAGACAGAATTTTGGAAAAGAATTTGGAATAGCTGAAAAAATGGACTGTGTCTGTCTCTGTCTCTCTGTCTCTCCCTCTTTTCCCTCCCTCTTTTCCCTCTTCCCTTCCTTCCTCTCCTCCTCTTGCAATTATGTTAGGTATCAAGTGAATAGTTGGACCAGGTATGATTCAAAAAAAAAGAAAAACAAACCTCCAGGTGAGCTGGTGGGAAGGAGGCAGAGAGAAGTTTAAGGAAAGAAACAGATTTCAGATTTGGCTCAAGCTGAAGTCATCAATCCTTGATTTTTTTCCAGTGATAATTACCATGATTTTTTAAAAGAAAATAAAAAGGATAAATAGCTTAAGAACCAAAGTGGGAAATTCTCACTCCACTTTCAGCACGTTTGGGTCAAAACTATACTGGATGTGCTACCAGTACATAAAGCCTGAGGGAAATTCCTTGTGACTTCTGTACAGGGGAGATGGAAGAGAGAATGTTCATCCTGAAAGGCCAAGGTTTCCTCCTGGTGTCAACAGCAATAAGCCCAGGTAAGTCTAAAAAATGAGTATTCCTGACCAGCCCTGGCCTGGAATTTGTTCAGTGTTGCTCCTTATTAAAAAACCCTCTAGTTCAGGGCCTGTTCAGGACAAAGCCCCTTTATGTGAGGTAACAGAGAAAGGGGAAGAGGGAATGAAGCTTAAGTAAGAAACAGGATTTGCCATTTTCATAAAATAACTTAAAATGCTAAAACTCTGGCACATATCGTCTGTTACCCCTGAGCAACACAGGCATTTCACTGAAGATATGCTAACACCTCACTCACCTAGTTACTAAGTTTTCAAAAATGCACAGTTGGCGTTTTGTTCTTTCTTTTCCAAATGAACAACAGCAACTTTCAGAGAAAGTTCTCCCAGATTAATATTGCTACGGAATATAACATAATAATAATAATGAAGGGAAGTGAACTAAATAAACAGAAAGCAGCCTCAGAAAAATCACCCCAGCAGCAGAATGAGCTTATTACAAGGAGGGACCATGAACTGAGGACTTCAATTTCAAAAACTGATTATCATATGCAGTTCAATGTCATTTTCCTTGACACTCCTACTTCAATTTTTGTCAAAAAGAAGAAACATAATTTACTTTATGCTAAATACCCAAATATATGTGATACACCTTCAGGTTTACTAAGCTCCAGTCTACTTTTTCTTTACCTAGAGAGTTACTCTTACCCCTCACCATTTAATTATTTAAAATGTTCACATGTAAAATGTTCATATCTCCTCCATTCTGATCATTTATTTCGATATATAATTGCCTACTGTACATGTTTCAGACGTATTGTAGATGTCCCAGAAATATGTCAAATTCAACTCATTAATCTTTTCTCCCCTCCTTCATCCCAAATGCTTCCAAACTGCTATTTCTGTCAAAAGCAACCCCACCAACCTCCCAATCTCCTCAGCTCCTCCCTATCCCTCCATCAGCCCATATACCCTATCAATTACCAAGTCATGTCATCTCTACATTCTCAACATCTCTCACTCCCATCCACTTTTCTCCCCTCCTACGGCTACCACCTTACTTCTGGGCCTCATCACCTTCCCACCTGCATTGTGACAATAACAGTCTCCAGACCATTCTTTCCCTGCCTCAAATCTCCCACGTCAGTCCATAGTAAACCCTGAAGTCAAAGCAATTTTCCTTTAACACAGATCTGACCACAAAACTCTCCTACTCATGCAACTTCAGTGGGTTCCTATTGCCTCTAAGATAAAACACCAACTCTTCTGTTTAGGTTTGAAAGGCCTGCAAAACTGGGCCCCAACCTATCTTTCCAGTTTAGATAGACAGTGCTCCCCTTTCCTC
Source organism: Potorous gilbertii (assembly GCA_028658325.1). Lineage (NCBI taxonomy): Eukaryota > Metazoa > Chordata > Mammalia > Diprotodontia > Potoroidae > Potorous > Potorous gilbertii. Next base: position 67,584 of record JAQQSK010003761.1, read on the forward strand.
ACCATTATCTGACCAAAATGGCCTTCTCTCTGTTCCTCATACACAACATTCCATCTTTCACCTCCATGCCTTTGTACTGGCTTCCCACCATGCCTGGAATATTCTCCATGCCCATCTCAGTTCTCACAAAACGTCTTCCTTCAAGATTTGATTCAACCACAACCTGTACTTTTTTGTCCTGTTCCCTCTCTCCCCCACTCACTCCCCATACTGCTAGTACTCTCCTTTCCAATATCTTTATATTTATCTACTCTGCATTTATATTTTATTCTCTTTATATTTGTGCTGTACAGATTTTTACATGTACTTGCCTCCTCCATTAGGCTGGAAACCCTCTGAATAAAGGCTGTTTCACTCTTGTACTGGGATCACCAATACTTATACTATGCCTGGCACAAAGTTAAACAACAAATGCTTATTGATTTATTGATATTATGTAACAAATGGCAGATACATTGGAAAGTGATGTAAATATTTGGAACATGAATTCCACTGAAGTATCCAATTATCCTTTCTCACCAAAAAAACTAAAGCAAAAACACATAATAACTTTCTTCTGCTCTACAAATGTAGATATGTAGATACTACCTTTTTTGTCACTGGCAAGTAGCACTTGGAAAAAAAAAACTTGAAGTGGGAGAAAGTTTAGCAAACAACAAAATCTCAGGTGCTGAGAAAGAAAAAGCTCTTAGAAATCAATCAACTAAATTTTGTTAAGGGACCCACAGGATTCCTATCCTCTTTGACCTGCCAAAACAGTTATTTTCTCACCAAGGCAGAAAAAAACTTTTAAGAAAACAAGGGGAGGGGGAATATTAAGAAGAAAGGAAAATGCAAAACTTTTTTTTTAAATCATCAATTCAGCAGCTCTGTGAAAAGGGTCAGACCCCTGAATTCATAGTCAACCACACTGTGCACACATGCACATTCAATCACAAGACTTTGCACATAAATGCAATTGTGATTTCAATTCTGTTTCTAAAAAGGATATTAATGCCAAACGCAAGGGATACTTCAAAGTCCGGTTTACAAAGAGTTTTAACTCTACATGGCTAAAGCACTTGAAAATTTTTTGGCAGGATAAATGAGAGTAGATATAGCTTAAATGGGCAAACTGAAACCCAGCAAATAGCTCTGGTTCTCAGACCAGAAGACTAAATTGCAGTGGTCTTACATTTGGTTAAATTAACTTCCCACATCATGAATATGAGTGAGTCTGCAATCACTCTAGTAAGCAAAAGAAGCAACCCCAGCATTAAATTATTGCAAGCTGTCTATCTATGTGTGTGTGTCTGTACCAAAACCTCAGATTAAATGACCTCAAAGAACCAGAAGATAGAGTCCCTTTAACTGGAATTTTTAGGAAGTTGTTACAAAGCATTCTAAGACTTAGCATATAACAGGAACTAGTTTTAGAAATAATAAATGACATCACTGCTTTACTCATGTAATCCAAAGAAATTTTATAGCACCTTTAATCAATCCACTCCTTATGACTTTTGTATAAGACCACTAAGGGCTTTTCCCCCTTCACTCCTACTGTGATTTTGCCCCAATTTTATTTCACAGATGTTTATCCTACAGATCAGGAGTCTTAACTTTTTCATGTGTGCTGAAGACCCTTTGGCAATCTAGTGAAGTCTATGGAGAACTTTAATGAAATAATATTTTTAAATCATTTAAGGAAATGCTAAATTTCAATTCCAAAATATTACCTAATGGCCCACATTTTCAAATGTATAACATTTGTTATATACTCAGTGGAGGAGCCTTTCTCAGGGCATTTCTTTTATCACCTCTAACAGTGATCACATTCTCACTTGGACTTTATTTATTTGTGCATTTATGTGTGTCCCACTTGGGGAGGTGGGGTGAAAAGAATAAATGAATTCAGTTTTGGACATGTTGAGTTTAACACCTCAAACTCTGGGATATCCAGTTTGAAATGTACAACAGGGGAAGGGAAAAGGGGGAGGGAAAGGGGGACACAGAACAGAGCCTTTGAGAGTACCCATAGTGAAAGTGGATAATGCAGAAAACAAGCCAGCAAAGTAAATGAAGGTACAATGAGAAAGGGAGAAGAAACAAGGGGAAGTAATGTCATGAAATTTCAGAGAACGTAGAGTATCCATCAGAGGAGTGGACAATAGTGTCAAATATAGCAGAGTGGTCCAGAAGGATGTCAACTAAGAAAATACCATCAGCTACTGCAATTAAGCAATCATTGGTAACTAAGAAGAGGGTAGTTTCAATTTAGTGATGAGGTAAGAAGTCAGACTACAGAGGGCTGAAGAGTAAGGAGAGAGCAAATGGAGACTGATTACAGGCAGTTTTTCAAAGAGTTTGGCTATAGAAAAAAAAAAGATGGAAATAGGATAAGTTTGATGAGATGGCAGGGTATAGTTAAGATTTCTGTAAGGATGAGGATTTTTCTTTCCACATGGAAAGAAAAAATAGATTAAAGACTTATTAACATATATAATAATGAACTAACAAAAATGGATTTCTTAAAAATTGAGGGTGGTGGTGGTTGGGGTTTTTTTTGGGGGGGGAATATATTGTACAAAAATACCATAGAACTCTCCTCTGAGCACACATGGAACCAATTAAATGGGAGCTTCATAAGCCCCACACAATTTTAAGAGCAACCACACTGTAGATCACTGGTCTTATGTAAGGCACAGTGAAGAAAAAAAAAGTCCAACTCTCTTGACACACAGAAAATGCTTCGGTGAAATAACCTGTAGGAATCTCATATCACATTTCTGTTTTTATATAATTTCTACTGACCTAAAACTATATCAGTAACAAAACCTCAGATTTAGTATACTAGAGCACATTAATATTATTTCATTCCTTTATACAGAATAAAAGAGCATCTCCTTAGTTGATTACAATAAAACTGATGATCATTGTTATCAGCACTATATTCAACAACGGAAAAATCTGAACTCCAAGAGAATATCACCTAACAAATAATATTATATCTGTTGGTAAAAATTTATAGTTTTTTCCACTCTTAAGGAAGATAAAACATAAAACAGCTATTGATGAATCTGAACTTTGAAGGGCAACTTCCTCACTTCTTAGAAGTTGAAAATGGTGCTCACCCAATGAAAAACCCTGTTGTGTCATACCACTTTCTAACTGGCAAACAGTATGCAAGTAAATCCATACATTGGTGGAATATCAAATAAGTTGAATTTAAGGCGACTATTCATTTGCTCAGAGAAAATAGTGTCTAACAGCCAATCTGGTTCAGTTCTTTCATAGCATATGGAAGAGAATGGTCCGGTTCACCCATGGTTATTTGGGCAAAGTTTCTACACAGTAATAAAAAGCATGCTCTAAGTGTGGCGAAATACAAACATTAAACATGTAGAAATATTTGCACAAAAGAAAAATGGAACCAAGAGTCAGAATTGAAAGGGTGGAACTAGTAACAAAGTTCAACTAGCTGGTGCAAATTTGCTCAATAACCCAAGAGAAAACTAGAGCACAGGGACACAGAACCTCCATTCCTTATCCAGCACCTTGCAAACATTAACTAACAAGTGCTAACAACCTTGTGACAGCTGCTAATGTTTTATAGCTTGAGGAACTGAGTCTTGGAGATATGCAAATAAAAAGCAATCCCAAACTCAGTGCCTATGTTCTTCTCATCTTTTAAACTGGCATTTGGTCAGTTTTAAAGACAGTGATAAGGACCATTCAGTTTAAAAGGCATCTGTGGTAGCCTAAGTCTGGAGGAAAACCCTCTCAACTCACTATCTAAAACCCTGGTTTTATACAGCTTTATCTCAATTCCTCCCTTCCTACTCACTTCTCAGCGCCTTGCATTCCGGATTCTAATCCCACTACTCAATCTAAACTATTATCTTCAAGATTACCAGTGACTTCCTGTTAAATCCAAAAACTTTTTTCTAATTTCTCATCCTTCTACGTTTCTCTACAGCTTTTTGACACGTTTGTTCACTCCATCCTAGACTTCCTTAATTCACTAAGTTCATATGACCTAGTCCTCCATCCTACCTCAGTCACACAAAAATAGACAATTATACCCCTGATCTTCACATTACCCACAAATGTTACACTTCCATGTTCATGAAATTGGAAATTCTCTTATCTGATCACAATCTACTGTCTTTTATACTTTACAACCCTGAACCTATACCCTGGCCTCCAATCTTTCAACCTCTCAAGTTCTTTCTCACACCATCATCCCTGAACTAACTACACTCTCCTGCTTTCCTCCCATCTTGACCCTTGGTTAAAGAGTTCAACTCAACACTGTCCTCTTCTCTTGGGTCCCTTGGCCCTTATCTTATCACCAGTTCGGCTCTGCCAAATCTCAAACTTGGATCAATTCCATTATCTACTGCCTTCTTCCTACACATGTACTACTTAACAAAGATGGAAAAATCACAAAGCTATGCTGAATGGGTCCACTACAAATATGCATTACATAATCTCATTAAGGCAAGACAATTCTTTTACACATCCCTAATTAACTCACTATTCCACTCACCACAGTGGCTCTTCCAAACCTTTTTCATCCATCTTCAAACCTCTGATGGCCTCTGCCCCCCTTACCACTCCCTCAGCTGAGAGATTTAACTCACACTTTACTGGAGAAAAAAAATACCATTCACTCGTCTCTGGCCTTCTCATTTTATATCACTGGAATGCCTTCTGTCACTATCTTCTCCTCCACCTTTGTCTCTACTATAAATACAAATAATCCCATTTCATCCTGTCTTCTCCAGGATTTTTTGCCCCTTCTATCATCTCCACCCTAATTGATCTTCGGTCTCTCCCCTACCTACTGGCTGCTTCTTTACTGCCTGTAAGAATGCCTCTGTTTGCCACATTCTCTAAAAAAACTAAACTAAACTCTCACATGATCCATCAATCCCTGCTAGCTACTGTCTCTTTCTTCTGTGGCTAAATTCCTTGAGAAGGCCATCCCAATACATGCCTTCTCTCCCTTTAATCTCAGTATCTTCTTAACCATTCTGCAGCTTTTGACACTGCTGATCACTTCCTTCTCCTTGATACCCTCTTCTCTCTAGATCTCTATAACACAATTCTATCCTGGCTGGGAGCCTACAAGTCTGACTATTCCTTCTCAATGTCCTTAGCTAGATCTCTCTTCTCTCATCTCATGTCTCTCATCTGGCTCTATCAATTCTACTCACACAACCAACACTCTAGTTCAAAGCATCATCACTGGCCATTTGAAGCACAATTGTCTCCCAAGTAATCTCCTTGCCTCCAAGTTCAACCTCTCTCTAACTCAGGCTCCACACAGTTGACAAAATGACGTCCCTAAACAATAAGTCTGAGGACACATTTCCTTTGGTCACATAACTTCAGAAGCTTCCCATTGCCTCCTAAATGAAATGCAAGTTCTTCTGTTTGGCACTTACCCTTTATAATGTATTTTCAGCATGTTTTTCTGGCTAGCTTCACAGTTGCCCCATCCCAATGCACTCTAATGTCTGAGCAAAATAATCTACTTTTTGCTTCTCATACAAAATATTCCATTTTCCACTTCTATGTGTTGGCAAAGGCTATCCCCTAAGAGACCTCTCATAATGTGGGAGTAATCTGCAAATGTATGCAATATAAAAACAAAACACACTGAAAATAAAGTAACAAAAAAAAATACAGTTCAAGTATCACATCCTGCAGGTGGTTTTTCCTGATGTCCCCCAAGGATTAGTCCCTTATACCTAAAAATTACTTTGTATTTATTCGTGTACATATTTTGTATATGCTGATACAGGTAAGGGATCTCCTCAGTAGATGGTAAACTGAATGAGGTAAAGGTAGAGACTGTTTCTACCTTTGATTTTTGTCTTTGTATCTACAGCAGCTGGTACGTGGCTACTTAGTATATAGTATATAGTCAATAAATACTTGCTGAAGGGAATTGAATTCTACCATACAGAGTAACATCCAACTGGTTGGACTATTTCCTTTTCTTCCATTGTGCCTACCACAAAAGGAAGCAGTGACAGAAAAGCAGTGCTTCTTACAGCAGCAACTTCCCACCTTTCCTCCTTTACTTAAAAGGCCACCAATGTCAAGCTACAAAGGTAATTAAATATACAGCCAATCTCAGAAAGGAAAGGCCTGGCCTTTCTGGTCTTGCTAAGTATAAATACATTTTTTGACGCAAAATTTAAGTCCAAATTCTTAAGTAATGAAGCCCTTTTAGAAATAAACACCAAACTACCACACATGACAAAGTGACAAAAGTTCTGATTAAAACATTTGCCTTTCTTGCCTTTGCCAGCTATTTTCAGCCTCAATCTCACCACACTGTTACACACTAATTTTTAAGGAATCATTTTTCTATGGAACTGTTTGAAACCTTTTGCCTCCCCCAAATAAAATGAGGTAAACGTTAATCTCAGATTCCCTGGCTTCTATGAGCATAAGAACAAAATCTTTCAACTTCAATCACATTGTCCTCAAACATCGACAAAACTAATGCTCTATTCATATTACAAAGTCACATTGGAAAAGTCACCAGCTGCCACTTCCTGTGAGGAGTAAAAGGAAATTCCCTGAAATCTTCCTGACCAAAAATGAGGTAAATGACAAGTTCGGTTCCACAGTTCAATCACATCATCCCCTTATTAATGAAGCCATTCATATATGCCAATTAGAAATTTGTCATGGAGGGGAGAGAATTTCATGGGGAAATTCAAAGGGGTATAGATAATATAAATGCTGTATATGAAAGATAAATGCCACTTTCACCTGCTTCTAAGAGTTTCCAATTACTTCAGCTACACTAGACTTCTTTATTCAAGAAGAAATAATATTTTTTTAAGAAAAAAAAATTTTTTTTTAAGATATCTGTTTCAGTGGGTAACAAAAAAGTTCCTAAATATGATCTCTGACTCTGGAGGAAATAAGCACTACTTGGTGATGGAATGCTGGGTTTAACCACTGGCAGAAAGACTGCAGAAAACAACACCCAAGATAACGAGTGTAGGCTCAAGTACAGCATGTTCACTTTTTAAAATAACCACAGTGCAACTCTCAAGCAAGTCACTCTTGCTAATAGATCTTAGGAAAATGCATTTCCAGCAACCACCATATGAAATACATTGCCCATGCTTATTTCTGACATTTTGTCTCTTTTCTGTGAAGAAAACTAAATATAGCCTGCTTAGAAAGGAATACAAAGATGATTTCTGAAGGACTAACAAGGCTGCGTTGGTGCTCGAGGGATCTAAAATCATGTAAAAGTTGCAAGGAGTGTATACCAGTATGGATTTCTGACAGCCCTTTCAAAGTTCAGATAATACTCTTCACAAAAATCATAGAATTTTATGGCACAGAGGTCAAAGCCAAATTCCTCCTTATTTTACAGATGAGGTAATAACTAAGACACGGAAGTTTAAAAAGTAGCACAGTGCTAGTAGAAAGAACGATGCATGAGGTGCCAAAAAACTTAATTTCTAGTTCAGGTTCTGCCATTGAGCCTTGGCAAATTTTAACCTGAGCCTATATCCTCATCTATAAAATGAGAACAATATCAACTTTGTCTACTTCCTAGTATAGTTTGAAAACATTACGTGGCATAGTACATGTGAAAATTACTTGTTAACTGGTAAGTATGAAATAAATGCAAAGTATCATCATTAACATAGCAGTTTGCCCACAATCAATTATATGGCCAGTAGCAGGCAAGACTAGAATCTAAGTCTTTCTGGCTTCCATTAGTGCTCTTTCTACCACACAAGTTTCCATTCCTTTGTCAAAAATTGCTAATACTACAATCATTTTCTATCACAGAAAAAAAAACCCAAGTGGCACATTATAAATAAACAAAAATATTTAATATTATAAAATGTGTCAATCATTCTCCTCTAAATTTAGTCTTACACTCCAATTGTGATATGTAAATAACTGGGTTCTAGGAGGTCCTACAACAATCTGCTCTATTACTGAAAGTCTCAATATAGCATGAAATGTGTCATAAAATCATTCTTCTGACATTTCACTACAATTGCAGTGTAAGGACAATCTTGAGTTCTGGTATGTCCTCCAGCAAGCAAGAAATTCATCACCAGGAAAGTGTGAATAATTTATAATAGTAATAATAGTAAATGCAATATATGATTTATAATAAAAATAAAACCCAAGTGATTGGTTTGGTCATACTAACTAATAAAATCAGGTACTAAAGGGTGGTAGGTTGACCAGATTACCAAAATCAATAAAATCACAGTTCTTTCTGAAGCATTCAGCAGGTATACAGGCCACAAAACATACACTGTAAATTATACACAAAATAAATACAAGCTGGAGGCAATAAGTACATAAGAATTGCTGAACTAACCATTTAAAAAGGTCTCCTACAGGAGGAAAAATCTTGAGTTGAGCCTTAGCAAGAAAGAATTTTTAAATGCAGGGATCAATCTGTTCAAGGACATGGCGGCCAAAAACTGAACAGCATTAAGATGGATCAACCTAGACAGTTAGTATCCATTCTGATGATAAAGAGAAGTCTTTCCTGATACCCCTACGCCTTAATGCCAATGCCTTCCTTCAACTATTATGTACAATTCATCCTGTCTACATTTTGTTTGTACTCCGTGGTTTTCATGTTGTTTCTCTCATTAGATTGTGAGCTCCTTGAGGGGCAAGGATTAAGACATCTTCTGCCTTTCTTTGTCCTTAATGCTTAGCACTGCACCTGGCACACAACTGGTGCTTATTAGGTGCTTATAGATGGATCAACCAAGTGGAGGAGACTATATCGTATATTCGAGGCCAAAAAGCAAATGCTGGGAATGCTTGAGAAAGTGAAATGATATGACCTGAGACCTGTGCAATTAGTGATATCGATTTAACAACTCGATGGAACAACTTATGGAAGATAAAATTCAGGGAGGGAGAAGGGAGGAGAAAAGGAAAGAAAAAGGAAGAGAATAAGCACCAAGCACTATAAGAAGCACTTTAAAAATATCATCTCATTTGAGGGAGAGATTAGAAACAGGGAGAACACTGGGAGGACATTGTAATAGTTCAAATGAGAAGAAATGAAGATTCTGAATTAGGGAAGCAGTCACGTGAAATCAAGGGAGGATAACAAATTCAAGAGATGGTGTAGAAGCAGACTTGACAGAATTTAGCAACTAAATGGGTGAGAAAGAATGAAGAATTAAAGACCAATTAATTAACCAACCTGAAAACTAGGTAGCACTGCTGGGCCTGAAGTAGAGAAGACTCATCTTCCTGAGCTCAAATCTGGCCTTGCAAGCTTACTTACTAGTTGTATGACTCTGGAAAAGTCACTTTAACCCTGCTTGCCTCACTTTTCTCAACTGTAAAATGAGCAGGAGAAAGCATGGCAAACCGGTCCAGTATCTTTGCCAGGAAAACTCCAAATGGAGTCAACAAGAGTCAGACATGGCTGAAATGACTAAACAACAATTAATTAACATTCATTTATTAAGCCCCAATTGTGTGCTATGCATTAGAGATACAAAAATAAAAACAGGGTTGGTTATCAAGGAGCTTGCATTATAAGGTACACATACAAAAAAAAAAAAAAGAAAGTATATACAAGATACACACAAATTAGATACAATGTTCCCTCAGAGAAGAAAGCAGTAGTAGCTGGGGTTTCCCCCTACTGAAGGTGATACTTAAGCTCTTAAACTGAGTCTAGAACAAAGCCGGGATTCTAAGATATAGGGACACAAGGGGGCATTCCAAGTTGTCGGGGAGGCTGCAGGGGCGGGGGATTAGGATTAACAATGCAAAAGCACAAAAATAAGAGACAGACCACCATGTGTGAACTGACCTGCAGAGTGTTCACAGGGGGGACAATTTGCAAAAAGCCTAGAAATAGGAAAGGGGCCAGGTAGCAAAGAGTTTTAAATGCCTAACAGAGTTTTTATTTGTTCCAAGAGGTAATAAGAAGCCAACTGAGTGGGGGCTACAATTCAGATCTACAATTTAGAAAAATCTCTTCAGCAGCAGTTTGGAGGACAGACTGAAGCAGGGAGAAATCTGAAGCAAGGAGACAAAGCAAAAGATTATTGGAATATTCCAGGTGAAAGATGATAAAGGACTCACAAACTAGGGTAGTAGCTGTATGGGTAGAGAAGCAAATGTATTTGAGAAATGTCATGGAGATAACTGACAAGGTTTGGCAGCTTACTAGAGGACGGACGAGAATGAGTGAGAAGTCAATGACAATACCACCAATACAGTAATCTGGGTGACTAAAAGTATTGTGGCGCCTCTGCAAGAAACAGGGAAGCTCAGGAGAAGGGTGGGTTTGGGAGAAAAGGTGAGTTATATTCTAGCCAGGGTGATATATTCAGTTCAAAATGCCCAAGAGGCAGTTTATGATGTGAGACTAGAGTGCATTGAGAGAAATTAGGGCTGAATAAATGGATCTGAGAATAATCTATGCAGATGATAAGTAACTCAGTAATAAGATCACCAAGTGAGAAAACATAAAGGGAAAAGAAAAGAAGGCTTAGAACAGAACCTTGGGAGACATTCGCAGTTAGTATACATCACATGGATGAAGATCCAGTAAAGGAAACCAGTTCTTGGAAAAGGAACAGTAAGAGGTAAAAGAAGCAAGAAACAGCATCTCATGAAAACCTAGAGAAGCGAGAGTATTCACAAAGGAAAGACGGTAAATAATGTCCAATGCTGCAGAGATCAAGAAGGAGGATTGAAAAACAGCTATTAGACTTGGCAATGAAAAAAATCACTGATGACTTAGGAGAGAGATAGCAGTTTCAACTGAATGAGGAGATCAGAAGTCAGATTTCACATAGTTTAGAAGAGACTAAGAGGAGCAGTTGAAAAGGTTAGCTGAAAAGGGGAGGAAAGATCCAGGACAAGAGCCTGAAGAGATGATAGCATCTAATGTGGGTTTTTTAAAGAATGGGAGTAGAGGGAAATTAATGTTTGTAGGCAGCAAAAGAACCAGTAGGTACAGAGACTGAATAGAGAACAGAGAATAAATAACAAGGGTGATAGTAATGCTAGAAAAGATGGAGTAGGTGGCATTGGGTACAATGTGGAGGGTTGGCTTTCGCAAAGAGACGGCTTATCTCTTCATCAGACTTGAGTGGAAGAAATAATGACTGATAATATAGAGAGGTTATAAAATGAAGAGGAAGGGAGAAGAAGGATCTTTCAACAAATAGGCTCAATTTTTCAGTGAAATATGAGGTGAAGATTTCAGCTAAGAGGGTAGAGGAAAGAATGAGGAGGTTTCAAACAGCAGCTATGGAGAGTGGAATAAAGACCAGATAGAGCAGGATTGCCCAGTTGCTGTAAGACGCAATTGAGACCAGACATGAAACTTGTAGTGGACACAAGCAGCACAGCTTCATGACTTCCCCTACCTCCATGCAACAAATCGCAAAGGAAGATTAGATATGTGGATTTTTAAACTGGATGGCTAGAAGGATAGTGGTGCCCTTAACAGAAAAAGGTTAATTAGAAGGAGATATGTGTTTAGGGAACAGGATAATGCATTCTATCTTCTATATATGCATTCTCTATTACCTAGGAAAGTATGAATGGTCAATAGGTATTAATGAACTAATATACTAATTTTTAATTATCTTGGGCAATTATCATAAAAATGTTATTAGTGCATCACAGCACAGAAAAAAGCTATAGTGTTTATAATGCAACTTGAAATTCCACTTGGCAATCATAGCTCAGCCTTGATTTTTAACAAATACATTTCCCCAACTTAGGTTAAAACCCCAGGTCAAATGCAAAAACAATAGACTAACCTACAAATTATGTGTTAAGAAAACTTCCCGAAGACTGAATGAGCACATCTTTGGCAAAGGACCCTGTAAAACAATGAACAAGAGAGGGCTGGATGCTGGCACAGCATTTCACTTTGGCAGTTCACTGAAGCCATGCCTACAATGTCTCTCCAGTCAAGTTCTATCTCCCCCATTCATCTCTCTGTAAAGTGAGGCGTCTCAGTTTTGTCTGTCTAAAGGAAAGCTGGCTCTGAGTTAAGGAAAGGAAAAAAAATTAAAAAAACAATGCATCAAGAAACTGGAGAGAGAAAATGAAGGGGAAAATAAAACCACAGACATCACTAAAATGGAATCCAAATTTAAAAAAAAAACTATTTGAAAGAATTCTAGAGCCAACAGAAACCTGATTTTTACAGAACATGTTGAAAATAGCATTATTTTCATTTCAGACTGCAAGAATCTCAAAAAAGTCAAGTTTATAAACTCCATGCATTTCCATAAAATGATTCATTTTGTAGGAATGAAGACTCATACAAATGCAACAGAAGAAGTAATAGTTTAAAATGTTCACACTATGTAGGCTTAAAGGTTATAGTTATAGTTTTAAATATATAATTCTGTAAATAAGACACAGAAATAAGGGCAATAGCAGTTAGTAATAGCAATAGTCTGTCATTAGCAATATGTTAAAAAAAAAAAAAGTCAAACCTTCATTAAGGTAACACAGTACTCTGCCAGCACCTACGTACCTTGAAAATTTTATTTCCCTGGACTACAAGAAGTATTTCCAAAGACTGATAGGCTGTTTTCTGCCTAACACCAGAAGAACATTTCTTCCTACCTGACCCTTCTTCAAGGGCTGAATGAACAAAAGCTGCAACCAGTAGGCAAAGACCTAATTCTTCAGTCAAATTCAAGCAAAACTGGGTATCTGAGTAAAGGATTAATATACATCAATAGAGATGAGAGATGTCATGGAAGCTATTACTGTGGTGCAGTGTTAAAAGAGGGTTTAAATCCTTAACAACAGTCTCCTATTTCAGTACATGAACATTGTATATTTTCATTTCGATTTTGTTTTTTTAAAGATTCTTTGGTCCAGATGAATGTCGTGGCTAAATATTTTTCTTTTTTAATCTGAAGCCCTTTCATGCCATCCACTATAGGAGAGTTAAGGAAATTATCATGATTTTCATTTTACTATTATTTATTATATATTTCTTCAAGGTAAATGGCATAGCTACAGGTACTACAGGGATTTGATATGAGTAACAAGAAGTCACAGTACCTGCTCTCAAGGACTTTCTTAACATCAAGAGCTAAGGAAAAGATACAGGGTAGTGATATGAATAAAAGAAAGAGGAAGGGATAAAGTAAACTGAAAGCTACAACTATCTGATGGCTATTTATGGCATGGAGATACAAGACTATAGGACAGGCATAAAGAGAAACATGCAATTTGTTTAGCAATACTGCCATGCTGCACCAACAGCCCAAGAACACAACTAATTTCCCAATATAAAATATATGTAGTCCTGGCTGATGAAATCTGAAGAGAAAAATTGTTCTCTGTTCCAAGCAAATAAAACGCTATTTTCAGTAGTGCTAAATTCAACTTAGACAAAATTGGGTAATTCCTACCCAGTCAGCATTATCATGAGGTCAGCACACTTACTCCTTTCCCTTTATAATATCCTTTCTTAGCAATATGTCTCTAGAAACATATCTATGCAAACTCTGGTTTTGATAAATTGATAAGCTCCTAAACTGAAGAGCAGAGTTGTAAACTTGATTGTAAGCCCCACAATGGCAAGGACCATGTCAAATGAAAACTAAGGGATCAATGTCAGCAGAGAGGGAGGCCTGTAGTGGTTTATCACAAGACACTCCTTGGACAATCCTACTCAGTACATTGAACAATGACTCAAATGAGGCCTTGGGTAACATGTTTATTCAACTTGACTACACAAAGCTAGAAAGTACAGGTAATAACTACCATACCAAATACCAGAATCAGTGTCCAAAGAGATCTCAGCATGCCAGAATAATGAGCTAAATCTATTGAGGTTAAACTTATTAAGGATAAACACAAAGCCCTCCTGGGTGTATGCACATATATCTTGGAGATTAGACTTGTGTCCTTAAGAACTGTACCTTTTAAATAATTTATAAACTTTTTTTATGCTCTCTAGTTCTATTATCCCCTACCCTCCCAGCCTGGTAATTTAAACCTCCTCAGAATTAGTTTACCTTCAAAGCAGCATGGGAAGATTGAATTTCAGTGAATCAAGAAAATTCTGAAGGCAGAGCCAAGATGGTGGAGTAGAAAGATGCATATTCTTTAGCTCTTCCCCCACAGCTCATAAAATACCTGTAAAGAATGGCTATCAACAAATTATAGATCAGGAGAAGCCTCAAAACAATGGCGTGGAGGAGACTTTCAGCCCAAGGTGACCTGGAAGGCCGATGGGGAAGGTCTGTCTCACCCAGAGCCCAGGCCAGCCTTGCCCATGCAGTGCAGGGAGGAGGACCAGAGCAGGCCTCAGGGGTGGAATCCCCAGTGGCAGCAATGGGGGATTGCAGATCACAGACACCAAAGGTCAGTGAGAGGGCTTTTTCAACTGGCTGAAAAGGGAGCAGGGTCCCCCCGACTCTATAGCTCCAGCCCCAGGAGGCAGCAGCAGAGGCCTCAAAAGGCAGAGGTTCCCACAGCAGGCAGCAGCTGACATAAATTGTTGGAGGCCTCATTGTAAAGCCCCTGGGAGAATTGAGCAGCTGATCTGAACCTCAGCCCTGATTGATGGTACGGCAGAACTGGAAGTAAGGCTGTTGTGGAGAGGAAATTCTACGACTTGCAGATTCTGGGCACAAAAGTTTCTGGTTGCTTCCAGATCAGTGTTCAAGCTTGACTGTGCCACACTGAAGGAATTGATATCTTACAGAATATACACTATTCTTGACAAAAAACCCAGAAGTCAAGTAACTGGTTAGAAAAATGCACAAAAAAGGGAGAAAAAAATAAGACTATATAAGGTTACTTTCTTGGTGAACAGGTATCTTCTCCCATCCTTTCAGATGAGGAAGAACAATGCTTACCACCAGAGAAAAGTCATAAAAGTCAAGGCTTCTGCATCCAAAACATCCAAAATAAATATTCAATGGTCTCAGACCATGGAAGAGCTCAAAAAGGATTTTGAAAATCAACTAAGAGAGATGGAGGAAAAATTGGGAAGAGAAACGAGGTGCAAGAAAATCATGAAAAGTGAGTCAAAAGCTTGCTAAAGGAGACCTCAAAAAAATGCTGAAGAAAATAATACCTTTAAAAATAGGCTAACTCAACTGGCAAAAAAGAGATTCAAAAAGCCAATGAGGAGAAGAATGCTTTAAAAAGGAGAATTAGACAAATGGAAAAAGAGGTTCAAAAGCTCACTGAAGAAAGGTATTTCTTTAAAAATTAGAATTGAACAGATGGAAAATAATGACTTTATGAGAAATCAAAAAATCACAAAACAAAATCAAAAAGAATGAAAAAATGGAAGATAATGTGAAATACCTCATTGGAAAAACAATTGACTATGGAAAATAGATCCAGGAGAGACAATTTAAAAATTATGAGACTACCTGAAAGTCATGAGCAAAAAAAAAAAAAAAAAAAAGAGCCTAGACATCATCTTTCATGAAATTATTAAGGAAAACTTCTCTGATATCTTAGAACCAGAGGGTAAAATAAATATTAAAAGAATCCACCAATCACCTCCTGAAAGAGATCCAAAAAGAAAGATCTAGTAGCTTCTACATTAAGGGTTCAAAGGGCTTGGAATATGATATTCCAGAAGTCAAAGGAACTAGGATTAAAACCAAGAATCACCTACCCAGCAAGCCTGAGTATAATACCTCAGGGTAAAAAACAGTCATTCAATGAAATAGAGGACTTTAAAGCATTCTTGATGAAAAGACCAGAGCTGAAAAGAAAATTTGACTTTCAAACACAAGAATCAAGAGAAGCATGAAAAGGTAAACAGGAAAGAGAAATAACAAGTGACTTATTAAGTTGTACTGTTTACATTCCCACATGGAAAGATAGCATTTATAACTCTTGAAACTTTTTTCAGTATCTGGATAGTTGGCGGGATCACATGTGCGCTCGCACACACACATTTAGAGACAGAGAGACAGAGAGCACAGGGTGAACTGAATAGGAAGGGATCACATCTAAAAAACTAAAATTAAGGAGAGAGGAATATATTGGGAGCAGAAAGGGAGAAATGGAATGGGGCAGATTGCCTTTCATAGAAGAGGCAAGAGAAAGCTTTCCCAATGGACAGGAAAGGGAGGGAGGTAAGAGGGGAAATGTGAAGCTTATTCTTATCACATTTGGCTCAAAGAAGGAATAACATGCATACTCAATTTGGTATGAAAATCTGTCTCACACTACAGGAAAGTAGGAGAAAAGGAGATAAGCAGGGTGGGGGGGATGATGGAAGGGATGGAAGGGCAAATAGAAGGAGGGAGTAATTAGAAGTAAACACATTTGGGGAGGGACAAGGTCAAAAGAGAGAATAGAAGAAATGGGGGGAGGATAGGATGGAGGGAAATACAGTTAGTTAAATTACATAACATGACCATTATGGAAGTCATTTGCAAAACTACATATATATAGCCTATACTGAATTGCTTGCCTTCTCAGTGGGGATAGGTGGTGAGGGAGGAAGGAACAGAAGTTAGAACTCCAAGTTTTAGGAAGAAATGTTGAGAATTGTTTTTGTGTACAACTGGGAAATAAGAAATACAGGTAATGGAGTATGGAAATTTATCTTGCCCTACAGGACAAGAGAGAAGATGGGGATAAGGGAAGGGAGGGGTGTTAGAAGGGAGGGCACACTGGTAGAAGGGGCAATCAGAATGCAAGGCGTTTTGTGGTGAGTGGAGGGGAGGGGAGGGATGGGGAGAAAATTTGGAACTCAAAATTTTGTGGAAATGAATGTTGAAAACTTAAATAAGTTAATAATTTTTAAAAAAAAGAAAATTCCTCTTCATTTAAAAAGGACATATTCAGAAGAACTACCTATGCTCAGTCCTTAAATGGACTAAAAACCTTTGTTTAGCTAATAGTCATCATCAATCACTAAATTTTCTGGGGGAGGTCTATAGAAAGGAGATCCCTCCCAGATGTAAAGGAGTCAAATTGTTGTGTTCGTCCTTCATTTACAAAGAAAACCATGCCATCAGAGAAATGGTGACATGACTTGCACCTAAATTTGTTTTGAGTAAAGGAGAGCTGTGCAGGTCACCAGCTTCACTTTGTCCTCCTGAGCCAGGATCCCATGACCAGATACTCAACAGGATAACTAGAGATGGCCCAGGATGCAATGGGAGACCTTGGCCCTTTTAGGCCAAGGTGGGGAGGGGAGGTGAGGGAAGGGAAGAGGAGACAAGGGAAGAGGAGGGAAGGGAAGGAAAGATCTAGCCAGTAAACCCCAAGTTGACTGGACATCCTCTGACCATCCAATTTTATACATGTGGAAAAAAGATGGAAAAAGAATTACTGGGTATTCAATGACTTCTTGGAAATTACATGAACAAACTGAGCTCAGTAACTGAGCAAACAATACTCAGATCTGTAACTGTTTATGGAAAAAAACAGTTAAGAGTAGACATAAGGGACCCCGACAGTGAAAGAATGCAAAACTAGGTAGATCCTTCGAATATTTTTTTAACAACTTGTGCTAAAGGTACTGTGTGAACTTGGTTTGTTTTTTAATTTGGCTTTTGAGTTGCCCAAAAAGAATTATGTCATGTGGACTTTGTTGTGATTTCTTTGGTCCAAACTATTTGAGAAGTCTCTTAGAAGAAGAAATGCCTAATTCTCTCCTGGAACCCAGAGGCTCTTGTAGAATTGAAGATTCTGATGCCAACTGCACTCAATTTAAGGTCCTCATCTCATCAACTGAGGTGACCCAGTCAGGGTAAGCCAAGCCCCTGGCTTGCAGCTTGCAGCATGGTGTCAGTGGCAGTGGAGGTGGCAGTGGTGGTGGTGGCAGTGGTGGCGGCGGCAGCAGCACCCACAGCATCCCTGGGGAGCAAAGGAAGGCAGTGGCAAAACATGTTTGTAGCAGTCCTCTGCATAGGGAGATAGTCAGGCCTGCCAATGGCAATCATCCCTCAAGCAGTAGCAAGGACTTAGCACTCAGGTCTACAGCAACAATCTGCCCTTGCACAGGGCCAAAGAGCTTGGGCTGGAGCAGCGTAGGTAAGAGAAGAGGTGCTGATCTGGACAGAACAAGGGGCATCACAGCAGCCAATGGAGAAGCACAAAAGTACATTACTGGTATGTGCAACATGTAACAAGCAGGACCACTGTAGCCCACTGCAATGCAAAACTGACTGGGTCTGCCACATTGTTGCCAATATAACAGTGTACACAGTGCAACTGTGGTAACACAACTCTTCCCCAGGGAAGACTTAAGAGTCTGTAATGTGTCTAAGAAGGACCATCCATCCAATGCTGTTCTCATAAGCCCCCAGCTAAAAATTTTTTATATTTTTAAAAACAACAAAACTTTATTTTAAAATGTAAAACCTCAAGATCCTACAAAAAAACACCGTTGTTTTCTGACCCCTGATTTAGAGGAACAAAAGTGGCATTGTTAGGACAGGACTTGTGTTCTGGCAACAAGGGAGAGGTGAAAGTGTCTAACCAGCATTCCCAAAATAAGGGGAGCACTTCTTCAGACTTTTACATTGGGCAAATATTTTGTATCTCCCCCTCCATGGGGCTCCAAAGGAAGAGGAGATGCCAAGAAATACCGTCCTATCTTTTCTGTCTTTCATAGCTAAACTCCTTGAAAAAGCCCACTACAACAGATTCAACTGTCTCTCCTTCCCCTCTCTTAACCCCTTACAATCCAACTTCCAGTCTCATCACTCCACCAAAACTGACTCTCTAAAGTTATTAATGATCTCTTTAGTTGCCAAATCCAATGGTCTTTTCTCTATCCACCTTCTCCTTGACTTCTCTGAAGTCTTTCACACTGTTGAATCACTTGCTCCTTGATACTCTCCTTCTCTCTTGCTTCTCATTCCTACCTATCTAAAGCTCCATAGGCATCTAAGGATAAGTAGAAGAACCTTTGCTGTACCCTTTGCTGAATCCTCTTCAGATCACAACTTCTAACCACAGGTATCCCTCACACTTCTGTCCTGAGGCCCCTTCTCTTCTCCCTTTCTACTACTTCATTTGGTGATCTCATCAGTTCCCATGGATTTAATCACCCTCTCTATACTGATGACTCTCAAATATACCTATGCTGCTCCAATCTCTCTGCTGACCTTCAATATCCAACTACCTTTCAGACATCTTGAACTGGATATCAATAGAGATCTTAAACTCAACATGTCCAAAACAGGCCACATTAGTTTTCCTCCTAAACCTTCCTTCACTCTTATCTTCCCTGTTAGTGTAGAGGCAACACCATCCTCCCTCAAGCTCATAACCTAGGAGTCATCCTAGACCCCTGGTTCTCTCTAACCACCCATATCCATTCTGTTGCCAAGGCCTATTGATTTCACTTCCAAAACAACTCTCAAATACACCCCTCCATTCTCTTCTCTGACATTGCCACTAATCTAATCAGACCCTCATCTCCTCATAACTGGACTACTGTGGGTCCAATACAAAAAGCACTGTTTGTCCTTCATAACCTTGTCCCTCTTACTTTTCCAGTTTTCTTACACCTTACTCCCTGACATACACTCTTCAATCCAGTGACACTGGCCTCCTGCCAGTTCCATGAATAAGATACTCCATCTCTCAGATCTAGTATTTTCTCTGGTCCCCATGCCTGAAACACTCCTTCCTCTGCTCCAACTACTGACCTCCCTTGTTTTCCTTTAAGTACCAACTAAAATTCATCTTTCGCCAACTCCTCTTAATTCCAGCATTTTCCCTCTGTTAATAAATTACTATTTATCCCGCTTATAGCTTGCTTTACATAGATTTGTTTGCATGTTGTCTCCCCTTTTCTTGTAACCCAAAACTCAGCACAGTGCCTGGCACATAGAAGTCACTTAGTAAATGTGTACTGATTGGTTGACTGATTAATTGGAGGAGCAGCAAACATTGAATAATAATATGGGAAATTCTCCCTGATCTGTGATAAGAATTAGAAACTATGAAGGAAACATCATCATCTCTCCTGTAGTCCTAATAACCCTGTTTATGGGCTCTTTTTTTTTTTTTTTTTTTTACACTGAGAGACCTACTATAAATTACAAAGATTTGGCATCACTCACCACACGGACCTGATCATTTAGATGTGGAATTTGTTCCCTCCTTCAAGAAGCAAATTGTTATCTGGTCTGGTCATGTTTTGACTTCATTTCTGTTTTAGTTTTTCCTTTCTACTTTAATGCTGCCTTTTTCAGGCTTCTTCAATACCTGAAGGTCAGAGTTGACCATTAGGATCCCTAAAATCATTTAAATAGTAGAAGGTCCTCTAGAACAATAGGGTCAAAACTGCTACCCAAAACACTCCAGAATGCTACTGAACCAGACTGAAATGTAATTGGGAAATATTTAACAAAATTATTAAAAATACAGCAGAACATAAATGATGCTAATATGTAATTTTCTAAGTCAACAGAGATCCTTACATACATTTAGAAGCCTCCTTTTCTTTTTTTTAAGTTAAATCATTTTATTTGTTCTCAGTATTTGACAATCACTTCTATATATCTTAGATTTCTTTCCCCTCCAGTACCCTCATCCCACCCCCTCCCCACTCCCTCCCTGAGATGGCATACAATCTTATATAGGTTCTAACATACGTTCCTATTAAATACATGTTGCACAGAAGAATAAAAATGAATGGGAGAAACCATAAAACAAAACGTAATACAAAAGAAAATGGTCTGTTTCTATCTATGATTCAATTCCATAGTTCTTTCTCTGGATATGGAAAGTGTTTTGCCTCAAGAGTCCATTGGAAATTTAAGTCCATGCATTGAAATGAAGTACTAAGTCTACCAGAAAAATTCCTTGCACACTATGATTGCTGCTGTGTACAAAGTTCTCCTGGTTCTGCTCCTTTCACTCAGTATCAGTTCATATAAGTCTTTCAGGAGAAGCCTCCTTTTCTATGAGTTTAATATCACTTCTCTAGAAGACCTTAGGCCTTTACCACCAAGAGGAAGAATATAGTAGAAGTAATAGCCTAACCTCTGCCCCCCCATACAAGCAATGCTAGTTTTTCCTTAAAAAGTATTAAGACTATCCTCAAGACTTGGTTGGCTCAGGGGATTAAAGGCTGAAGTTGTTAATGTTACTTCCTCTTTGTCTGATGACAAAATAGGCTTGAGGTGCTCCAGGTCCTCTTCTCCAATACTTGGCTGGTGAGAAATAATGGGCAACCCAGGCAAGTGAACTTCCTTCAGCTGAATCAGTCTAAAGTGTTCTCAATGCCTGCTCTTACTAAATGCCTTTCTCTTGCTATAGCTAAGTAAATCCCCTTTTGTTAATTGGTGAATGAGTAAATTGTCCATAAATGAGGATCTAAGTGCAGGTCAAACAACTTGTTGTTGTAAAGATTTCTACTCTGGGAAAGGTTGGACTAGATGATCTCTGAGATCCCCCCTTCAGCTCTGAGATTCTGAGTCTAAAGACTACTAATTTGACTTAAGTCACTAAAGATTTTCTGATGTCTTTGTGTAATTAAAAAAATTTATTTTATATTCTGGAATGGCAAATATCTTTGGGAAAAGGTCCCTAAATCTTCTTCAAATTAAACTGAGGTTAAAAATCTTTTCTTTAGGACTAGATATAGATAACAGAAACCATGTGTGTGTTCATATTTCATTGCCGAAGAAGACCATGCCATCAGAGAAATAATGATATGACTTGCACTTGACTTTGTTTTGAGTGAGAGAGGGCTGTGCAGGTCACCAGCCTCAATTCTCCTCCAGAGCCATCTGAATCCAGTGACCAGATGTTCATCAGGATGACTGGAGATGACCAAGGATGAGGCAATTAGGGTTAAGTGACTTGCCCAAGGTCACACAGCTAATGAGTGTCAAGTGTCTGAGGTGAGATTTGAACTCAGGTCCACCTGGCTCCTGCACTGGTGCTCTATCCACTGAACCATCTAGCTGCCCCTAGTAGAAACCCTATTCAAAATATAACTCTAAAGCCTTAAACAATATCACACACACACACACACACACACACACACACACACACACACACACACCCAGTATTGCTATATCCTGCCATAGATCCCTTTGGAGATTTCTCAATAGTCTATAATTCTATCGACAATTCGACAAGAACATATTCTCAGATTCTTGCCAAGAGAAAAGTTTATCAAGCAAACTGCTTACCAAATCTAGGCAGACTAGGCCTAAAATAAAATGACTATCAAGTGTTGCATACAACCCATAATTTCCCTAAAGGTCAGCATCCATTAAGAACACCCAAACAATTTTCACCTCCACTCTTTGCTTAAGAATGTGTTCTACACTCAGACTGAAGAAAAAGTCCAAAGAGTCAATCTTCATTCCTCAAAATCCCTTTTTTCCCTTTTCAACCTGATGATTAATGAACTAAAGGACTAATACAGTCTTACAAATTTTTACTTTCTCTTGCATGGAAAGTCATAAAAAGCTAGACAACTGCAAGAAATTTAAAAGATTCTTTAATGACACCAAAATTTTCCCTGAAACAAAAGCTTATCTTTTAAATATCAACATTATACCAGTCTTATTGTATGTCTGAGACAGGGAAAACAAGTCTTTGAAAAAATAATGATGACAGAACATCACAAAGGTCAATGGAAAAGCAAACAGGGAATAGGATCCAGCTCTGACATAGAACTGCATGAGGAGGACAAGATGTTACCAGGAAAATTTAGATGGGCTAGTTACATGTAGAGAGTATATGCCTGAGCCCTGAATTAGTGTCCACTTGTACAATGTCAGAACTTAAAAAGGCTCTCTAGAACATGGAGCAGATCATCTGTGACAAGATTATGAAGACGTGAACACGAGTCACACAAGACAGACATGCATGATGTCAGAAAGAATATTCACACTGATGAAATCAAAGACTCATAAGTCATGAAATGTCTATATTGCCATAAGGCAACAGTATTAAATAAAAGAATTTAGGGAGGGAGGAAGAAGTGAGGAATAGGGGAGGAAGAGGTTCACACTATCACATGGCCTTTACAATTCATTTCTTTTGGTCCATAATTTGATTTTTTGGCCTATACTGACTTACATGGCTGGATGCTACAGAGACATGTAATTCTAAATCCCAGGAAAATGACAATCATCATCATCATCGTTTAGCAAAAGCAAAACTCAAACCCAGGTCTCCTCATTTCAAGTCTTATAATAACTTAGCACAGTGACACTACCTAGTAGGGTGACACCATATTTACATAACTCACTCAGTACAGTAATACCATATATATTAGTAAGAACCCAGGGGATAATCCAGAAAAAAGAAGAAAAAGCCTATGGGCAATCAAAAGAAATTTCACAAAACCCAGACACTATATGAGAGTCCCTCTGGCCTTTTCCCTCAGCACATCCTTGGTTAGACAATCCCCAGCCCACCCAGGGACCAGAATCAGCATATCCTTTTCTTCATGGATAGGAAAAGGTTATATTACAGGGAGGCACACTAACCAGCAAACTGACAACTGACAATGGAAGAAGTTGTTTAAAAAAAAAAACCTCTTAAAAACAGAAACAGCACTCAAAAGCATAAGAGTCCAAAACTATTTACTTCCGGGGTCCAACAAATCCTGAGGGCAACACAGCTGATAACTAACACTCATGATGACTGTGAGCCACCAAATAATGATAACATGATATTCGGTATAATAAGGCAAGGAAGTATAATATATTTTAGAAGGCTTTCCATTCAAACACATTTAAACTTTTTTTATTTATTCTTTTTTTATTAAATATATAATTTATTTTTCAGTTCTTAACATTCACTTCCACAAGAATTTGAATTCAAAATTTTTCTCCCCATCTCTCCCCACCCCCACCCCAGGACAGCATACACCCCACCCACCCCTTCCTCCAGTCTGTCCTCCCTTCTATCACCCACCCTTCTTCCATCCCCTTCCCCTCTATTTTCCCATAAGGCAAAACAGATTTCTAAACTTCATTGCTTATATAGCTTAATTTACAGTTGCATGCTAAAACAATTTTTAACACATTTTTAAAACTTTGAGTTCCATATTCTCTCCCTCCCCACCCACCCTCATTGAGAAAACAAGCAATTCAATATAGGTCATACATATGTATGTATGTATGTATGTAACAATCCAAAGCACATCCATAATAGTTATGTTGTAAAAGACTAACCACATTTCCCTCTGTCCTATCCTGTCCTTCATTTATTCCATTCTCTTCCACAACCTGTCCTCCCACAATAGTGGTTGCTTCTGATTATCCCTTTCCCCAATTTGCTGTCCCTTCTATTATCAGATTTCCATACCCAATGGAGTATGTGTTATTCCCTCCTTAAGCCAAATCCCATGAGAGTAAGGCTCAATTATTTCCTTTCATCTCCCCCCTCTTCTCCTCCATTGTAGAAGTTCTTCCTTCCCTCTTATGAGATGGTTTGCTACATTCTACCTCTCCCTTTTTCTTACTCTTAGTACACTCCATTCAACAGTATATTTTATTTTTTTAGGTATTCTCCCTTCATATTCAGCTTACCATGTGTCCTCTGTCTATATGTGTGTATATATACACATATACATATATACATACATATACATATCTACACATATATAATATACACATATATACCCATACCCACCTACATATATATCTGTGTGTGTGTGTGTGTGTGTGTGTGTGTGTGTGTGTGTGTATTCCCTCTAACTATCCCAATACTGAAAAAGGTCTCATGAGTTACAAATAACATCTTTCCATGTAGGAATGTAAACAGTTCAACATTAATGAGTTCCTTAAGGCTTCTCTTTCCTGTTTCCCTTTTCATGTTTCTCTTGATTCTTGTATTTGAAAGTCAAATTTTCTATTCATCTTTAGTCTTTTCAACAAGAATGCTTGGAAGTCCTCTATTTCACTGAAATTCAATTTTTTTCCCCTGAAGTATGATATTCAGTTTTTCTGGGTAGGTGATTCTTGGTTTTAATCCTATCTCCTGGAGTATCATATTCTAAGTCCTTCAATCCCTTAGTGTAGAAACTGCTAAATCCTGTGTTATCCTCATTGTATTTCCACAATACTTGAATTACTTTTTTCTAATATTTTCTCCTTGACCCGGGAACTCTGGAATTTGGCTACAATATTCCTAGGAGTTTTCCTTTTGGGGTCTCTTTCAGGAGGTGAATGGTTAATTTTTTCCATTTCTATTTTACCCTTTGGTTCTAGAATATCAGGGCAATTTTCCTTTGTAAGTTCTTGGAAGATGATGTCTAGGCTCTTTTTTGATCATATGTTTTAGGAAGACCAATAATTTTTAAATTATCTCTCCTGGATGTATTTTCCAGGTTAGTTGTTTTTCCAATGATATATTTCATATCGTCTTCTATTTTTTCATTCTTTTGGTTCTGTTTTATAATTTCGTGGTTTCTCAAAAGTCATTAGCTTCCATCTGCTCCATTCTAATTTTTAAAGAACTATTTTCTTCAATGAGTTTTTGAACCTCCTTTTCCATTTGGCTATTTCGACTTTTTTAAAGCATTCTTAGCCTCAGTGGCTTTTTGGACCTCTTTTGCCATTTGGGGTTAGTCTGTTTTTAAAGGTGTTATTTTTTTCAGAATTTTTGGGGGTCTCCTTTAACAAGCTCCTTTACCTTGACTCATTTTCCATAACTTTCTTGCATCACTCTCATTTCTCTTCCCAATTTTTCCTCAACATCTCTTACTTGATTTTTCAAAATCCTTTTTGAGCTCTTCCATGGCCTTAAGACTATTGCATATTTTTTTTTGGAGGCTTTGGATGTAGAAGCCTTGACTTTTATGTCTTCCTCTGATGGTATGCCTTCTTTTTCCTCATCTGAAAGGATGGAAGAAAATACCTTTTCACCAAGAAAGTAACCTTCTATCGTCTTATTTTTTTCCCCTTTTTTGGTCATTTTCCCAGCCATTTACTTGACTTTTGAGTCCTTTGTCAACTGGAGGGCATACTCTAGGGACCTGAAAGTTCTCAGTTCCTCCAAGGTGGCACAATCAAGAGAGAATAGTTTACTCCTCTCCTGGCCTGTGCTCTGGTCTGCGAGTTTTTCTGCTCAGGATTTGTGAGTAGGATTCCCTCTCCAGAGCCTCCACCAGCTCCACCACGCCAGTGCTCCTCCTCATCCCAGGACCACCACTCAGGGCTGAGACCCAGATGAGCTGCTCAATTCTCCCAGGGTCTTTAGGCTGAGGGCTCCAAAAAAACGGAAGTTGCTGGCGAAGCCCTGGGGCCAAGGCTGGGGCCCAATGCTCCCTTCTCACCCAGGTGAAAGAGCTTTCTCACTGATCTTTGAAGCTGTCTTTGGAGTTTGTGAACCGCCTGTGATTTCATGCAGAGGCCTAGGCTGTGCTGCGCTCCGCTCCAAGCCAGAATATGATAGACCTTTCCTGTCAGCCTTCTAGGCTGTCTTGGACTGGAAATCTCTTTCACTCTGTCGTTTGGTGGTTTCTGCCACTCTAGAATTTGTTTAGTCATTTTTACAGGTATTTTATGGGCTATAGGGGGACAGCTACAGCAGGTCCATCTTTCTACTCTATCTATCTTGGCTCTGCCTCAAAAAAATTTGTTCTAAAAAGATTTTCAGTTACCAGAAAATCTACTTGAGTGGCATACTTCATGTCTCAATGATACCAGAAAATTTAAGTATTTTTGAAAATAACCTTCTCTCAAGAAACTTAACAACCATTATTGATATCAGCCTTGTAAGTCTCCCACAAACATTTAACTGAACAATTAGATTTTAATTTGATTATAGCTATTTTTTATTTCATCATTATATACACTGTTTTAAATCTCTAAAAGGAAAGAAAAAGTTTTCAAAATAGAGAGATCCACATCCTGCCCCTAACATCTTAAGGGAGCCTGCCACTACAATTAATCCCTTGCTTGGAATTATCTGTTCACCTCAGAACTATAGTGCTTTAAAGATCGAGTAAAACCTAGCTCCTGATGCAGGTGCTAAAAATATTTTCCAGCTGGAGTTGAACATCACTGAATATTTAAAGAACACTGTAAAATATAAAGCTCTATAAACATTACTTATTCCCCTCCCCCTCCAAGTCTACTCACACACTTCAGCTATTAAGATTTACCTTGGTTTCCAAAGCAGTTTCCTCTACATCATCTTTCACCACACAGCTTCCAAAGTAATTTTCCTTAAGCAGAGATCTGGCCATCATTGTCCTATTCAAACTCTACTGGGTCCCTTTTGCCTTCAGAATAAACTATAAACTCCTATTTAGCTTTTAAAGCTCTTTACTGCCTGGCCCCAACCTATCTTTCCAGTCTCGTGGGGTATTATTCCCCACAAACACCTCCTATCCAACAGGACCCCAGTCCAACTCCCTTTCCTTCTATTCCTCACACACCTTACACACCCTTCCACTACACCTCATTCATCATGCCAGGAATGTGCTCCCTCCTCCTCTATACATCACAGAATTCCTGTCTTCCAAAGCCCTAACTAGCCTATATTTATTCTCTTTATTAATTTATTATCTATATACTTATCTATGTATTTGCTGACTCCTCCACTAAAAGTAGGATCAAGGGTAGGGCTTGTTTCATACTTTTTTATTTGTGAAAGCCCTTAATAAATGCTGACTGATAAAAGAAACAGTTTTAAAGTATTCTTCTTACTGTGCTATGTGAAGTGCTGAAACCCATGCTATGTCCAATACTGATACTTCCCTTAGGAAGTATCTAAAGTTCTCTAAGGACTTCTCTTAAAACAAACATATTCCAGGTCAAAATTAACCCTGGCCAACAACTTTAACTCATTCAAAAAGAAAGGCCTTAGCAACTCCCTGAGCTAAAAAATGACTAAAGATTCTCAGAGCTTTAGAAATATTTATGAAGGGTCTATGAGATCAGGATTCAGATTTTAACAATCAGATATTTCTTAAGCACCTCTTTGGAAATAGTACTTCCAAAACCAATACAAAAAGTTCTGAAAAATAAAAGGAATGTTTTGCCCCCAGTCCTCCACAATCTAGTACCCCACACACAGTAAGGAACCATTATAAATCAGTGGAAAGGCCAGTGACTCTGTATTCAAAGAGCCAGAATTCAAATTCTGCCTCTGATGATTAATACCTTTGTAACACTGGACAGAAGGCAAGTCATTAAAATGTCCTAGGTGGCAGCAATTTGCCTAGAAGGACTGAACCAGAAGGCCTCTCGGAGTGCTTCCAGCTCTCAGTCTCCCATAGAAGCTGTTGAGCCTCTCCTATTATACCTTTCCATATACCATAGCATTCCAGTCCTACACATACCTGACCTTTTCTGCCTCTTGACTTTTTATCATGCTGCTCCATATAATCAGAATGTTCTCCCCAAAGTTCACCTTTTAGATCTCTCTCTATCCAAGAAAGTCCAATTTTGTCCAGGAAATCTTCCCTCATATCCCACCTAATAATGACCTTTCTCCCTTAGGATCTCACACAGAATTCTATTTGCAACTCTCTCATGCAAATATGCAATGTATTCTTTCTCCTATGTCAGCTAGTATGTTTCCCACTAGACTTTATAAAAAACTGAGTACAAAGGAAGCGTTTCTTGTCTACAACCTTTATATCTCACCCAAGTTTCTGCATACTTTGATATGTCAAAGATCTGTGATTACATTAGTATGGGAACTCCCTCCATGAAAGCAAAAGCATATGAAACCCATTAGCAGTGGTCTTACAGAGCCAAAGAGGTTAAGTGACTTATTCATGGTCACATAGCCAATAAGTGTCAAGTACTGGATGTGACCCAAGTTCCAAAAAGATTTGTCCACTGTAAAGCATTTGGGACTGAATCTAATAAAATGAAATTCAACAGGGATAAATATAAAGGCTTATATTAGCTTCAAAAAAAAAATCAGCTTCATTTAAGTTTACGAGATGTGTATAAATATACTCCTCTGAGATTGTAAAACAGTTCCCTATAAACACAATTTTAGACTTTTTTCTCCCCAAGCAATAAAAAAAAAAATGGTAATGTTTTCTTCACAACCAAATCGTATTCAATTTTCTTTAGTTCTTTTGGAGTCACTACAAGCCATAATGTCAAATCCAATGTAGAAAATACTACTAAAATGGTTAGAGAGCAAATTGTCTGAAAAAGATATAGGACAGAGGTTCCCAAACTTTATCCATACTGTTGCCCTTTACATTTCAGTAACTTTTTCTCACCTGCAAGCCAAAAGAAATACCTAACCATTCTGTTTATTAAAAAATTAAGATGAAATTTTAAAATATCCCATGGTGGCCCTGAGTTCTCTGTGACCCCATATGGCACCACAGAGCATAGTCTGGGAACTTCTGATCTAGTGACAGTCAAAAGCAATCTTGCTTGGACTGCATTAGGAGAAGGGTAGCTCCAGAAGTGAGGAGGGGATAGTTCCTCTGTAATGTGCCTTTATCAGAACTCATTTAGAATACTGTGTTTGTTTCTGGGGAACTCAGTTTAAAAAGATATTGATAAGAGAAAGAATGTCCAGAAGCCAGCCAGAATAGGGAACAGCTTTAGTACATGTCATATGAGACAGGGTGAAGGAAATAGTCATGTTTAACCTAGAGGTAGAAAGGATCAAGTGTCTTTGGCCTTCTTCAAATCAAAAAGGGCCATCACTTGGAATAAGGATTGAAACTTATTGTTCTGGTTAGCTCACCCAGGGGCAGAAAAAGGGCAAAGTCAAGAAAAACTCATTAAAAATTAGAGCTATGCAAATTTCATAAGAGGTGGTGGGTTCCCATTTCTCAGTGGCCAATAGGCAGAAATGAAATTATCATTTGTCAATCAATCATGGTATAGTGGGGATTCCTTTTGTATACAAGATGGGCTAGACAGACACTGAGGTCCCTTTGAACTCTGAAGTTCTGTATTTCTGCAACTAAAAGGCCAGCACCCTGCACACTACACAAACCATATCATAACACAATGCAACATAGGAAATCAGCCTTTCTATTCTGCTCTACACATAGTAGACAGAAATGTTTGTTGAAAAGCATTGAAAGGGGGAAGGGAAATGAAGGGAAATCTTTTTCACTGAAAAAAGAGACAGGGAATGGATATGGGATTTCATTGGTATAGAGAAGTCCCATGTGAGCAAACTCACTCTATCATGCAAGCTGTTGCCTTCTCTGCAATTTCTATTTTTTGAATTGTTTTGACTACTGTAAAGTTAACTGACTTGCTCAGTCACACAGTTAAGAATGGGTCAGAAGCAGGATTTGAACCCAGGTCTTCATGGCTATGAGATCAACACCGTATAAACCATGACAAAGATGCATCTCTAGGAACGTGAAAAGGTATTTATTAAGCACCTACTATGTGCTATGCACTGGGAATATAAAGACAGGCAAAAAAATAGTTTTCAAAGAGCTCACTTTCTAACTGGGGAGACAATATGAAAACAATTCTGTATATACCAGATAAATATGAGCATTAAGCAGAAATAGAAACAGGATTCTTGCAGAAGGTGGGATTTTAGCTAAGACCTGAAAGAAATTAGAAGGAAGAGGTGAGGAGGAAGAACATCCCAAGCCAAGCAAACGGAATAAGAGCCAGTAAAGAGGCTTGAGTCAGTAGTGAAAATGTCTTCTTGAGCAACAGCAAAGAGACCAGTGTCACTGGAACACTTATGTATAGCAGGGAATATAGTGTAAGAAAACTAGAAAAGTAGGAATGGTTGGGTTGGTGTTTGCTTTTTAAAATTTTATTTTATTTTCAAACAAGGATCAGCTTTCTCTCCCTCCCTTTCCATTCCCTGACCCCCTACTTTCATCAAGAAAGCAGAAAACACAAAACCCATTACAAACATATACTCAAGCAAAATCAACTTTAGCACTGCTCAGTCTAGAAAAAAATGTTTCAAACTGCACTCTGAGTCCATGACCCTCTCTGTCAGGAGGTGAGCAACATTTTTATCCTGAGTTCTCAGAACTGTCGTTAGTCACTGTGCTGATCAGAATTCTCAACTTGTATTATATATGTATGGAGGCATGTATATGTATATAAACATATATGTTGTTTTAATGGGACAAAAGCCACCTTCTTACTCCCCCCACTCAGAACACAAAGAAAAGCAATCACAAAATATAAAACCTATTACAAACATATATAGTCAATCAAAAGGAACTTCCACACAGGCCCATGTCCAAAAAAAATTGTTTCAATTGCACTGTGAGTCTTTCACCTCTCTATCAGGAGGAAGATATAAAAGCTTTCATCATTAGTCCTCTGAAATCCTGACTGGTCATTACTCTAGTAAGAGTTCAGCATAATAGTATTCTACTACATTTATATACAATAATTTGAAAAAAAAATTCACCAGTTTATGCTACCCTCCGAGATTCTAATTCTTATTTACCTTAAAAAGAGCTATAAATATTTTTGTACATTGTTAGAGTTTGTTCTGCTTAAAACTAATCTCTCCTTTAATCTATCCCCCTTTAATTCCCCTACCCTCTTCTTCTGTTTCCCTATTTCCCTGCAGGGTAAAATGTATTTCTGTACCCAATTCTGTATGTATGTGTATGTGTATTTTTCCTCTGTGTGTATTATTGTTTGTATAATCTTTTACTTATGCACTCTGATTATGTAATATTTCCTAACCTTCCTTTCCCTTTACCTCAGTGCATTTTGTGTCTGTGTAAGAGTAGTTGGCTTGGAGCGGCATAACTGCAGGCTCTCTTTTGGTCTGGGATCGCTGCCCCGGTTATTCTTCCTGGAAGTGAGACCCTGAGTTCCTGACCACACTCCTGTTGCTGGCTTCTGAATTTCCTCCCTTCTCCAAACACAGTCCAAGGCTTCCCTACCTGTTTCTATCACAGTACCACAACATGAGTCTGCGGATTCCTCATTTGAGTCTGAGACCTCCTCTAGCCAAGGTGCACAGCCACTCCCTGAGTGCTGAAGAACTCACATTGTGCTCTTGGCTGGATCTATCCCTAATGGTCCACAGATCTCCCTGTCTGTTCCTTTATGCCAACTTGGGTTAATCTTTTGGCTTCTTATATACATATAAATGATTTTATATCCTTACCAGGATTCAGTCTAGTGTATTTTCTAAATCTGTCTAAAGAGTCTGTGAACAGCAGCTCACCTGCAGTACCTCCTATCACTACACAAAGGACACTCCACCCCTCCCCAAGTAGTCAGGTTCTTCAGGGTATTAAAAGCCAAATACAAGATTTTATATTTGATACTAAGCATAATAGGGAGCCAACGAAGTTTACTGAATAAGGAGTAAAATGGTCATCCCTGAACTTTAGGAAGATCACTTTGGCAACTACATGGAACTGGAGTAAGGAGAGACCTAAGGCAGGAAAACCAACCAGAAAACTACAACAGTAATCAGTCTGCAAGGGAGTGGTGGCTGTGTCAAAGAAGAGAAAGAAGAGTAGATAAAAGATTCTGCAATGGCAGAATCAACAGGACACAATAGAGTAGATAGAGAGGATAAGCGAAGGTGAGGAGTCAAGGATGACAAGTAGGTTACAAGCCTACATGACGAGGAAGATCATGATGTCCTTGAGAGTAATGGGGAAGTCATAGGGAAGCAGTTAGGACTGGGGTAAAAGGTAAGGAGTAATTTTAGACATGTCTATAGCAAAAAGAATGAAGTAAAAAGAGAGGTAACAAAGAAAGTAAAATCAAGAGTTCAAAGGTTAATAATTCACATTTATACAACCCTTTGCATTTTATCAAGTATGTTCTTCACAAGAGCCCTCTAAGGTACAAGTATTTTCATACTCCTTTTATAGATAAGACTGAGGCTCTGAATGGTTGTGTTCCTCTCCCAGGGCCACAGTAGTGGCAAAAGCAGCACTCAAACCTACCCTCTTGACATTATGCCATGCTGCCATTAATAAGTTTTTTAAAAAAGAATCTCATATTACAAGTATTTTTCCACATTTTTCTCCAAAGGAGCTCTTAATGATGCTCACCCACTAAAATTCTAGTCCTGCTTTTGAAAGTAATTGGCCATGAAGCAAAGGAGGACTACTTTATGACAACACAAGCAGGGCTGTGGTTACTACTAATTTCAGCCTTACACTATGGTTTCTCTTGTTTAGGGGCTTGAAGATATTATTTGGGTGATCACTGGGGTTCTGTTTACTAAAGAGGCAGGGCTGTTGAAGAAAAAAGTCTTGGATTATAAAATACCAATCACCCTAAAAAAGTAAACTTTTTTAAAAGCTACAATTATAATTATCTGTATATTCTCTCCAAATTGTTAAAAATAAAACTTGTTTTGTTAAACACTTTCTCAAGACCTCTTATATATCCTTAGAAAAAGGGTAGAGCCAAGAGAGCAGGTCAGTCACCCAGCTAAACTCTCCCAACATTCCTCTCCAAATAACTTTAAAACAATGCATCATATCAAATTTAGGAGCAGTAGAACCAACAAAAAGACTAGCCTAAGAAAATTTAAAAGAGGTTGACAGAAGAAGTCTGTAGCACTGGAGTGAGGTCTGGTAGAGTGGCTACAGCAGCAGCAGCTTCAGGAACTCTCAGCCCAGGGACGGTAAGGAGGTCAGACAACTGGTGATAAAGAGATTACAGGGAACTGTTTGCTGGCAGAGGGCAGAGCTGCTACTGATTGGCAACTCTACTGTCCATATGCAATTCTGGGTCTCACTTACAGAGTGGAGAGGAAAATTGGTAGACACTCACAAGGGAGCAGGGACCTTGCTCACAGTTCCAAAGCAAAGAGTAGAGCAAGCACTGCAGCTCCAGAAAACCAGGGTCCCTTCCTGGGAAAAGATGAGAGTACAGACCAGGAGAGCAGTGATTACACCACCTTGGAAGCAACAAAAACTTGCAGACCCCTGAAAACAGCAGCACAAAAACGCCAAAAGCTTGGGACATGCCTCCCCACCTCCAGGTAATCGGAACCCAACTTTATAAAGGTCAAAGTCAAGAAGCAAGCTGGAAAAATGAGCAAACAACAAAAACAATAAAGAACTAATCATGAAAAGCTACCAGAGAAGTCCAAGATAAAAATTTCAAAAACAAAACAATGTGAAAGCAGCTACCAAAAAAGCCTCAAAGACAAAAATGTTAATTGGACTCAAGCCCAATGAGAATTCCCAGAAGAGTTAAAGAAAGAGATAAGAGTGGTAGAGGAAAATAGGGGAAAGAAATGAGTTATGCAAAAAAAAATTATGAAAATAGATTAAGTTAGCAAAAGAGGCAGATACATATAAACACACATAAAAAAAAAAAAAAACATTGAAGTAACACCTCAAAAAACCAGAACTGGCTTAATGATAAAAGAAGTGCAAATATTCCTGAAGAAAAGAATTCTTAAAAGGCAAAGAGGTGAAATTCCTTAAAAGGCAGAAAAGGAAGTACAAAAAAAAATCATTGAAGAAAAGGACCCTTAAAAAATAGAATTGGGTGAGTAGAGGGTAATGATTCCATGAGACTTCAAGATATAATAAAACAAGGACAAAAAAATGAAAAAGTAGAAGAAAATGTATACTACCACACTGCGAGGAGAAATGACCTGAAAAAAAGAATGAGGAGAGATAATTTAAGAATTTTTGTACTAGGGGCAGCTAGGTGGTACAATGCATAGAGCACTAGCCTACAGTCAGAAGGACCTGAGTTCAAATGTGGCTTCAAGACACTTCCTAGTTATGTAACCACCTGAGCAAGTCACTTAACCCCAAATGCCTCAAAAAAAAAAAAAATGACTACTTGAAAGTCATGATCTAGAAAAGAATCTAGATATTCTATTTCAAGAAACTATCAGGGAAAACTGTCCCAATATCTTTGATCCAGAGGGTAAAATAGAAATCAAAAGAATCCACCAATCACCTCCTGAAAGAGATCCCAAAATGAAAATTCCCAGGAATATTATAGCCAAATTCCAGAGCACCTAGGACAAAAGAAAAACATTTCAAGCAGTCAGAAAGAACAAACTCATATATTGTGGAGCCACAGT
>JAQQSK010003763.1:0-191232 GCA_028658325.1 Potorous gilbertii
CATATCCTTGGAGAATACTTTTCCCCAAATGAAGGTATTTTGGGGCATTATATCACTGCAGATTGGCTAGGAGAAAACTTCTTAATACTTGGTAATTAACACCTTAATTATAGAATTTGAAAAGTGGCATATAAATATCACGCATGGCTCCTGGGATACAAACTGTTTGCCCAGCAATCTGTCAAGCACAAATCACTACTATCACTGTACTTGAATGATAATTGAGATTCAGAACAATCACCTTGAAGGACTAAAATGCTTCCTAAACTTTAAAGAAAAGTTCAAGTTTGTTTATTTAAGTGTAGTATATTTTGTTAAGATTATTTTAGAATTCACCTCCATTAGTATATTAGATTAAACAAGGTGGTACTCCATTTTCTCATGACTGTGTAGAACATAGTTTACTTTATTCTTTCTGTTTAACAGATTGAGAAGAGGTAAGTTAGGTTTAGTGACTATTCAAGATTACATGATGAATCAGTATTGAGATAAGATAGAGTGTTCCCAGCTACTGAACCCTGTAGCAATTTAGAGAACTTTCCGGTCTCTTTAGAAGATGAGATACATAGAAAGCATAAAGAGATTTTTTAAAAAATACTCTCATTATTTTAGAAATCAAGAAATTCTCAAGAGGAAAGGTTTTGATGTCTGTTGGTAATTAGTATTTACTCCAAGACAATTGTCACTTGGGCATTTTAATTAATGGGTGACTTGGCCAAATAAACTACTGATGATAAACCTTCATAAAAGCTTATTTTTATGTTTCTCAAGAATAGCTGTCTCTTCAAAGATCTTTAATTAAAAAGTTTACCCACTAAAACATGTGATTAGAATAATTAGGTCTTGGGTTAAGGGAATTAAGGGTCAGAGCAGCAGTTAATGGTTTCTTGAAGTGAAAAGGAATGTCTGGCTCAAGGTGGGTTTGGGCTTCTTGGACAGCGCAGCTTAGTGCACAGCTCAAGCACCTCTGCTTTCGTTGGAAGCTTCATCAGATGTATCTCAGGAGAAAGTTCAGCATCCATTTGAGGGAGTCTATTTGTTACCATCCCATAATTCCTCAGGAAACTGCTGTTCTGGCCACCAAGCCAGAAACTTCTTTTTCTTTTCTTTCTTTTTTTTTTTTTTTTGTTAATTTGGTGCAATAGATAATTATTTCTCTTGAAGGGGAAAATGCTAAGAAAGATATGTGCATTGTGAGAAGGTCAGGTTGCATTTTGAATCACCATTTTTCATTATTTCCTTGGTCTCTCCTACTCCAACCTCCATTAAAAAAAAACCTTTAAAAATGGATTTTTTTTACCTTGCATTCTATGCTTGGTAAACACTAGGACAGCATGGATTTTTTTATTTCATTTTCATTAACTTATTTTAGTGATGGATAAATGCAGGGTCATATTAATATATATTATTAATATATTATATTAATTATTATTGTATATTGTTAATAATCAATTATATATTAATTATTAACAATATATTAATATATGTTATT
Source organism: Potorous gilbertii (assembly GCA_028658325.1). Taxonomy (NCBI): domain Eukaryota; kingdom Metazoa; phylum Chordata; class Mammalia; order Diprotodontia; family Potoroidae; genus Potorous; species Potorous gilbertii. The sequence goes on from JAQQSK010003763.1 coordinate 1,493, forward strand.
ATGTTTCCTCTCTTTATAAGAGAGGAAACACAAGAAAGTGTCCTTAAAGCCAAACGGGCCTGAGTTCAAATCTTTTACCTAACATATAGTGGCTATAAGACCCTGGACAATTCACCCAACTTGTCAGTACTCTAGAAACCTCTCTGAGACTTAGTTGCAGAGAAGGTGCTAACCTGAATTTATTGTTTCCTATCCAGGATTCTTGTTATGGTTAAGATTATAGGGCTAGTCCTTCTCTATCTGCATAGATACACCTTGAAAATAATAAACTTTCCTGCTTTCGGGTATGTTTGCAACTGTACTTTATATGTCGTCATCTGCATAGGACTAGCTCAGAATTAGATGGTAATGAGATTAAACTAAGCTTAATACAGGGGAAAAACTATTTCATGGCTATTTGCTACAGCAGAAATTCAGCTACCAAGTATCAACAAATACTATTTGTTATCATAAGGGAGACTTAAATTTTTTTTACACAAGGTGAGTTTAGATAAATATAGCTTTTAATAAATCATCCCCACTGTTGGAAAAACAAGTGAACAGCCTAATCCTTGTGATGGTCAGTAGGACCATTTTTGTATTATTATAGAATGTATTGCATGCAAACCTCTTTTGAAATATTTAAGTTGTTTACAAAGGATCTTTACAAAGGTCTACCAAGGCTATAGGTTGAATTGAAACTAGTAGCAGGTATATTTGGTTCTCTGTTAATGCTCTTTAAAAGAGGAACATAACTTCCTAGCTTTAAAACTCAGTCAGTTTATGTGTGTGTGTGTATATATGTATATGTCTGTGAATATGCGCGTGTATGTATGTGTGCATATACACACATATATGTACATATGAAATTTTTGTTTTCCTCCAGGTTATTTATATATGCTGATAACTTTTAATTATCAGGTTACAGATCTTTTCAGTGGTCAAAGTAGACGTCGACCAAAGAAATGTGCTCTATCAAATACAATCAGTTCTGCCGTAACACTTGTTTTGAAAATATGAATGCTCCAACACAATTGATTAGAGAACATTTTGAGCATAAGACAGATTTCAGTCTGTTTGTGTACAATTTCTTCTGCAAGAAACAGTGAGAATACAGAAAGTGTGTCACTTCACAGTAATTCACAAGCTGCAGTCCTTTTGAGGCTCATTTCTTTGAGTAAAGTGTCATAGATACTGTGTATCAAATAGTGTTGTAGAAGCTATGGGTTGAGAAGGATTGTCTGTCCTCCTTCCTCCACATTCATGTGACACATTCCTTCTGCCCCCTCCTTCCCCAATACACCTTCTCCCATGGCTGCAGCTTGCCCAATTTATGTAATGCTTTGCCAGTTCCAGGGCTTAGAGCAGCAGCCGGATACATGGACATTGCCACTATTTATTGTAACATTTATGGATTTCTTAATATTTATAAAAACTATGCTACTTTTAAAAATGAGGTTCCTATTGTTTTTTGCGTGTCACTGATGAAGTGTTTGAACATACGCCCCTAAATCCGTTCCCCTCAAAAGCCTTGTGGTTTTTTTGTCATGTGATTTTGTGTATCATGATGCTTTTTGGAAATACATATGTTGCATTATAGCAGAACTGACTACTATATTTTCTTTGCATTACTAATCCTTGCTGTATATCTCTTCACTAAAATGACTATTTTGGCTCATTATTTGACTTATTATTTAGCACAGGGATCTTTATATATGTGTGTGTATACATATATACATGTACACATATATACATGCACACATATATACATGCATATATCCTTTATGTTATATAATATATCCTTTTTATTGTATATAAAATAATATTGTAGATGTCCTTTAGCACAAGAATTTTCATACACACACCCACACCCACATACCCCTATGCATATGAAATTTTTTACCCCAGGATGTGAAAGAGAAAGTATTTAATTTTAGGTTGTCTGTACTCGCGCCAGAAGTCTGTCCTGGCAGAGTGGGCACGTTTTAGGGTGTAACAGTAATGACCGTATTAGTAATTACTGACACTTACGTTGCATTTACTCTCTGCTAGGTACTGATTTACAATTTTTATCTCATTCGAAGAAAAATATTCACTTATTTAAGACTTAATCATAACTTTAGTTAAGACATCTTCATAAACATATTTAGGAGCAAACTGAGGCATTGTGATGTAAGGGATCGAGAGATGGCCCTGGAGCCAAGAAGACTTGCATTCAAGTCCTAACACATGTTGCTTGTATGGTGCCAAGAAGGCTGCTTAACCTCTCAGTACCACAGGCACATCTCTAATAACTAAAATTTCTGGAGCAAGTATTGATTGGCTTTGGTAGAAGAAATTTTTTGCTGGAAATTGCCTCCACATAGAAAATTGTAGGTTTGATTTTTCAGAAAGGGAAAAATCTGGTGCTGTCTTTAACCATGACTTTTGTTAGATTCATTCTTTCAAATTTGGATGGGAGGCCCTCTCCCAAATCTGCTCAAATGGAGAAACTATCCCAGCTCCCAAAATGAAAAGAAGCTTTTTTCTTCTTTGTAGATCACTTGGTTGCCCATGGTCGAATGGCAGAGAAAGAAGCTCGTCGGAAATTCAAGCAGATTGTGGCTGCCGTCCATTTCTGCCACTGCCGGAACATTGTTCATAGGGACTTGAAAGCAGAAAATCTGCTTCTGGATGCCAATCTGAACATCAAGATAGCAGGTGAGATGACTCATGAGAGTGAGAATGAGGGAACACACATGGGGGAAAGAAAAAACTGGTGCTTGAAATATTCCTGTTCCGGGTGGCAGGGTACCTTGTGAATAAAGAAGAATAAGGTGGAGGTTGAAGCAGAAAGGTAAAACTGCTAGAAAGACTGGAATCAACACACTTCCTGTGATGGAGATAGATTCAGACTTGCATAATAAACTTACACATTGTGGTTTATGAATGATCTTCCCTTTTTTCCCCAACTCAAACTTTGCTTATCTATTGAAGTATTCTCCAGTAGTGCTTAAAAATAGCACGTCACCTATGTTTCATTTTCACTGCCTCGATATGTCTTCAGTAGCCCCCTTGGAAAAATCCAGTCAACATTCCCAATATGGGGAAATAAGTCACAAAAAAAGGCAACTTTAAAGTGACTCTTCAGAATGGGGAGGGGGCAGGGGGGTAATTGACCATTTTTTAGGATTTAATTTCCCATAAAGTATTTGTTGCAAAAAACATAGGGAATATCTGAGCAGGAAGGAAGAAAACCATGACTATAGCTGGTGCTTCTTTCATTTAAACCACATCTTTGACAGTTCCAACTTAAACTCCTTGAGAGTAGGATCTTTATCCCAAACTGTACATCTTACTGTTTCCACACTGTCTACCACAATGTCTTGTACATGACAGAGGCACTTCATAAATATTTGAATAGAGTTGGGTGATGCTACCCTTTGTGAGCAGCAGAGAGGAGGGGCAAGTTTATTAGAGGGGGTTGAAGTAGGGAAGGATACTATTTTGGAGAAAAGCTCTTTTTTTTTTTAATCATAATCATATTGTTCTCTAGAGTTAAGGAACATACAAAACTCCTTTTTAGTTAGGCTAGTGATAATTACTAATATTTTAGGGATGGAAGAGGAGGAGTAAGCTAGCATTTTCCGCTATTGATTCACTCCTCACCTTCTTGGGTTGTACTCACTAGAAAGGGACGTAACTTAGTCTTGCCCATGTTAAGTCAGTGACTACATTCTTTGCTTAGAATTTTGACTGAAATTATACATTTTCTCAGGGTGTCATCTTCTTTGTATTTCTTCATGTTGCCTACTTGGTCTAATGCTTAGAATACAGATTTAAAGGCCTTTCTGCTAACCCTCTTCCCATCCTGTTCACTTCTGCTCTGTTGTGGTTTTTCATTGCTAGCTCAGTGATGACTAGAAATGGGTGCTGAGGTATTTCTTCAGCATTTTTATTCCAACTCATTTTTTGTGTGTGTTTATAACCACTGTTAATTTAATTCACCTTACAGCTTGGCCTTATGTGTCTGGGTAAAATTTGTAAAAATGAAATACAAGAGATATTTCCCTGGGCTCTTTTAGTGTGGGGAGAGTTTATTTCATTCATTTAGTTTAGTTCATTCTAAGAAAGCCCTTTTCCCATTACATCCTTCCCTGCTAGCTAGAAAGATAGTATGCTTGAATGAAGAGTGCCCCAGGCTTGGAAAGCCAAAGACTTGAGTTTTAATTCTGGCTCTAATACCAGTTGGTTATTGACTGCACATTTCACTTAACTGCTCTGAGTCCCAGGTTTCTGGTCTGTAAAACAGGGATCCCTGCCCATTTACTTCACAGCGTGGTTGTTGTGAGCAAGTAAGACCAGAGTGCTTGGAAAATTGTATAGTTTTATTGTTACCCCTTTGACTAGAACTTAAAATGTTTATTTTTGCCTCCCCATTCTTGTTTTTGAACTCAGGAACATTTTGAATTAATTAGGGACATTTCTGTGGCCTTAGTTATTGCATTCAGAAACCAAACATGGAGGCAGCAATCATTGGTAATTAAAGGTTGGCGTCTGTACAGACACAGGGATTTGGGTAAGAGGTTTCTAAATGTTTTTTCTTTGTTAATATTTAAAACAGAGCAAAGTAGTCACAACAAGATGCTCCAGGACACGTGCTGGTGTGTAATTACACACTTATAGTGGTTGTTGGCAATGAGCCCTAAGCTTCTCACTTGCCAAAACACACCTTAGCAAACATTATGAGCACAGTAACACGTGCTTTGTCATCTTATTGCATATGTTATCAAAACAAAGCAAATGACACTTGAGCAATCCTGGTTTTGTAGCATGCCATGATGTTTAACATTGCCTTTGCTCATGCATTCTGTCATTAAGAAGTGTCATAATTCCTATCCAGACTAATCTACTTGTACATAAATTAGATTGAATGCTTACCTCTCTATTCTTTGAATCAGCTAGAATAGTATGAAAAATGTTTCCCATTAAAGTATATCCAAAGTATATTTGATGTAAGAGGAGTAAATTGGATCATTCAGTAAGTTCAGCTGTTAAAATATTTATTAAACACCTACTTTGTACATAGCACTGTGACAGGCACTGGGGGATAGTAAGTAAAGGAAAAATAGTCCTTACCGTCAAGAAATTTGTAATCCAGTAGGGGGTTAAGAAATAACTGTGATTTAAATTAGAATATAAGTACATGAGAAAGGGACAAACTGTCATGTGAGGTCTGAAGGAGACATCTTGGAAATACTTCTCAAAGGAAATAGAATTTAAACTGGTCTTGGAAATATGTGTGGTATTTAAATGAGATGAGAGAGATGAGATGAGAATATGAACATTCTGGATGTAGAGAACGTGAGCAAAGAGGTAGAGCAAAGAAAGCCTTCTAGCTTGGCTCAAGGATAGAGATGTAGAATGTCAGGCTAAGTATTTTAGACTTGACTAAGTTGTAGAATGATATCATCAGATCCAAGTAGTAAGTGGACGAGTCTGGCAAATATCTATGGTATGGATTAGAGGAGGCGACTGGCTAGGAGGCGGTAGTAGTCAGGTGAAAATTATTTAAAGAATCTTAGTTGGAAGGGATTAAGAGCTGAATTAGGATGGTGTTTTAAAGATGTGTATTAAAGTTGTCATGTGGGGCAATACTTTGCATGTAGTTATGTGTTTAATAAATGTTTGAGTTGAATTGGAAGGACTTAGAGGTGGGAAGGAGAGGCAGCAATAAGAAATAAAGTTAAGGATTTGAATTTAGGGGACTAGGTAGGAAAATGTTGGTACCATTAACAAAAAATAAGAAAGTCATTAAGAGGATCTGGTTTGAGGTTTTGGACATTTAAACATTTTTTTTCTCAGTGATGTGGATAAAGGTATAGATGGTATGTTTCTCATATCTTTAAATAAAGCAAAGTTGGGAGGTAAAGCTACCACACTAGATAGTAGAGCCAGAATCCAAGAAGGGCACGACAGGTTAGAACATTGAGCCAAATCTACTAATGTGAAATGTAATAGGGCTAAATGTAATGTCTTATGCTTTGTTTTTTTTTTTTTTTAATGAACTTTCCAAGTACAGGATTGGGAGAGGCATGGTAATGCAACATTGCATTAAAAAAAAATCATGAGTTTTTGGTGAATTGCAAACTTGATAAGGGTCATTAGTGTGAAGACAGGCAAAAATGAATTTGATCTTGAGCTGTGTTAAGAGACCCAACTTGCAGGAATAAGGAGGTGATCGGGCTCTTGTCTCCTGCTTTGGTCATACCATATTTGGAGTATTGAGTTCCCACATTTTAGGAGGACCATTAATAAACTGTAGGATGTATAAAGGCTAAGATGATGAAGGTCAATAAGATCATGCCGTAAAAGGCTATGTTGAAGCTATTAGGGATATTTAGCCAGGTAAAGAGAAAATTCAGGAAGTGACATGATAACCCTCTTTAAGTATATGAGGGGATGTCAGGTGAAAGAAGGAATGAATGATTATCCTTGTTCTCTTTGGCCCCAGAAGGCAACAGCACAACTGGACACCAGGGCTCTTTGCCTTAGGGCTTTGTTCAGTTCTTCCTGGTTTGTGGCTTCAGTCTTTATTCTAGGTAGGGCTTTCTCTAGCCTTCTCCAGAACCGGACCTAGCCACTTACTTCTAGAGTCTGTCCCTCAGCATCTTCCTCCTATCTCCTTCACTCCTGTCTCTGATGAAAAGGTGGGCTTTCTCCTTGATAAGGCAAACCCCTCAACATGTATGTACTCTTGATCCTGTCTCTTCCCATCTTTTGTATCAGATTGCCCTGCTATCATCTCTGTTTCCTCCGTCTAATCTTCAGTCTTCCATTGTCCACTAGCTCCTTCCCTGTTGCTTAAAAATATGTCCATGTCTGCCACATTCTTAAAAAGACATGCTCTTAATCCTGTGATCTTTACTAGTTTTTGGCTTATATCTATACTGTCCTCTTAACCAAATTCCTTGAGGAATTTGGCTGCCTGCACTCAGTGCTTCCATTTTCTTCCTCTCAATTGATTCCAAACCCTCTGAAATTTGACTTCAAAACTCATCATTCAACCAACAGTTTCTTCTCTGTAATTAGTAATGGTTTCTTAATTGCCAAATCTAAAGAGCTCATCTCAATCCTTGTCCTTAACCTTTATACAGCCTTCGAAGCTATTGATCTCTTGGATCCCCTTTCCTCTGGAGGTCTTGACATTATTTTGTCCTGGTTCTCCTACCTGTCTGTCTATTCCTTCTCAGCCCCCTCAGTTGGATCTTCATCCATGTCATACCCACTTAATGTGACTCTTCACCTGACTTGTCTTCCCTCCCTGTCTTGCTTAGTGATTTCATCATCTTCCATAGGTTCAGTTATTATTTCTATGCAAGTCATTCCTAGATCTGTATATCTACTCATAACCTCTCCCCTAAGTTCCATGCTTATATTATCAACTGCTTGTTATTTATTTCAAACCGTGTGTTCCATATCCAAAATTAATCATATTGAAAAGAAAACTAATTTTCTTTATGCCCACACCATAAACTCTTCTGAATTTTGCTGTTATTGTCAAGGGCATCATCAGCCTCCTAGTCACTCAGGTCCATAACCTAAGTGACATCCCCATCTCCTCAAACCCATGCTAAATCTCATTGAAATGCCTGGACTGTTGCAGTGACTTGCTGGTTGGTCTCATCCTCAAATCTCTCCCACCCTAGTTCATCCTCTGCTCAGCTGCTAATGTGATCTCCTGAAATGAAGATCTGACTCCCTCCCTCCTCTAATTATTAAACTCCATTAGCTCTCAGTTATTTCCAGGATCAAATATAAAATCCTGTGTAATAAATATTAAAGTCTTTCCAAACTTGACCACTTTCTGCCTTTCCAATATTACATTTTACTCCCCTCCATTCAGTGTCACTGACATATCTGATGTTCCTTACACATGATCATCTGTCTCTTGACTCTGTGCCTTTACATGAACTGTCTCTCATGCTTGAAATGCTCTGCCTCCTCAACTTAGCTCTTTACTTTTCCTTCTTTTAAGATGTAGCTCATATCTCATCTCCAGAAGATCTTTCCTGACCCACATCATCTACTCTATTGCTAATAAAACCTTCCCTCTGAGATTACTTTTTCCCCTCAATTTATTTTTTTAAATAAATTAACAAGCATTACTCCCCTCCTCTCCATTCTCCAATGACCCTGCAAGCATTCTCAACATAAATTCCTCTTCTTCCAACTGGTGAGTTCCTCCTCTAGTGTCTGGATGGCAGAAAAAAATTTGGGAGGTAAGGTAGAGGGTCTCTAAAGTCGTTTTTCCAACTCTGACCTTCACTTAGTTTGTCCATATTCCTTTGAGATTTCAGTGGGATATCCTTTTGGAAATTCGAGTCTGGGGTTTAGAAGTGGGGTGGTTGGGACTAGAGAAAGATGTTGGAGTACTTTGCAGGGCCTTAGTAATTAATACCATGGGAGTAGGTGAAATCACCAAGGTAAAAAGGTAGAGAAAAGAGCCACGGACAAAGCCATGGAAGATTTTCCTGTTTGGGGCCTGAAAGTAGTAAGAACCACCACAAAGAAAACACAGAACTAGGCAAAGGGGGATGAAGAGAAATATGATAGTGTACTAGCAGGGAAGTTAAGGACCATTTGAGGGAGAATTGAACTAATGTCTCAAGATGCTGTGGACACGACTCCCTCAGAAGTGTCGTTGCATCTAGTGATTAGGTCAGTGAGAATCTTTGTGGAAAACATTCAGTAAATGGTTGAGAGTAGAAGCAAAGTTGCTAAGATCTGAGAGTATGGTCTATAAGTGCTGAGAATGGATTGAGGGAGAGGGGCAAAGACAGAACAAGAGGCAGAGAAAGAAAAGGGGAGGGAGGGAAGGAGATAGAGATGGAGAGAGAGAGAGAGAGAGAGAGAGAGAGAGAGAGAGAGAGAGAGAGAGAGAGAGAGAGAACACCTAGCTCATGGGCAAGAGGAAATTTTGCAGTTGTAGGGGAGGAAGTTCAGGTTTGATGATCTTAGTCAAAAAGCATTCAAGGTAATTTTCTACAGGAGCCTTTCCCAATCTCTTGAAAATAAAAAAATAATATAATAAAATAATATAAAAAATAATCTCTCTTAATTCTCATGCCTTCCCCCTTTTAATTATTTCCTTTTTTTTTTTCTGTGTACAGCTTTTTTGAGCATATTTGTTTGTATGTTGTCACCCCCATTAGAATGTAAATTCTTTGAGGACAGAACTATGTTTTGCCTTTCTTTGTATCCCTGGTGCTTAGCATAATGCCTGGGACATAGAAGATGCTTAATAAATGTTTATTGAAGGACAGACTAATAGTGGGCAGAACAGGGTCTGACTGGTGTAGAAAAGGTTTATAAAATTTGCTGTGAGAAGTAAGGTCAGGGAAATTTTAGTAAAAGAATTATTAGGCATCAGTGAGAGCCCAGTCAAGCAACAATCATTCTTTTTAAAAAATATTTTAAAAAAATTTAATGTCCATAAACACAAATAATTAAACTCTAGTAAATCTTTAGGTTAAAACTTTGAGCATTTAATGTGGCAAAGTCCTGTAGATCAACAAATACATTTGTTCTCGGTTCCTTTATGGCTTTGTCTGAAGTTCTACTATTGTAGGCTTTGCTAATTGACATAATGGATATAGCACTAGACTTGGAGTCAGGAAGACTTGAGTTCAAATCCTGCCTTAGCTGGTTGTGTAGGCAAGTCATTTTATTCTGTGGCTCAATTTGTTCTACTATAAAGTGGAAATAGCAATAGCCCCTGGTTTACAGGATTGTTGTGAGGATCAGAGGAGATGTTAGAAGCCAGGAGGGGATCGGAGCCATCCAGACACTGCAGGAGGAACTCACCAGTTGGAAGAAGAGGAATTTATGTTGAGAATGTTTGTAGGGTCATTGGATGTTCTAGGGAGGAGTAGAGCCCATGTGCTGAGGGAAGTTCCAGGATGAGCCAGTATAGTTTGGAAGCCTAGAAGCCAGGAGCTGTGAGCCAGGAGGGAAAAGAACATAGAAAACAGATGCTGACAGTTTCCAGCAATCAGTGTGAGCAAGGTGAGAATTTCAAGTGTTCAAGGCCTTCTAGAGTAGTGATGATAAATCATTGTAGTGGCTGACCATGGGTTTCAGGCTGGGTAAGGAAGCAGATGAAGAAACCTGGATTCCTTGGGAAAACAGAGAGAAGTCAAAGAGGTAGAAGTCAGGATGAAGAAGAAAATCAGGTTCCTGTAGGGGTGAGGGAGGAGTAGTAGAAGGAAAGTTTAATTTTAACATCCAGTGCCTTGAAGTCATTACAGTTCTAGGTGGTCTCAGGTGTGACAGAAGTATATTAATAAGGAGTTTTATTGTCAGTGTTCGACAGCACACACACACACACACACACACACACACACACACACACGTTGCACATACATATGTGTGAGAATGAAGGGATCGTGTAGAGAGGGAGGCTGCTGTGAACTAGGTGCTTTTGTTAATAAGGAAAGGGAGAGACTGTCCTGAAGAATGGTAATGATAGAATTGATAAGGGGGAATGGGGAGTCGTGGTATAATTAGACAGCATGCACATCAAAGGGAGAGACTGATACACAGATCCCTCCAAGCCTCTCCTGTATCTGGAGGAGTAACTTCCAGAGAACTTTGAGGAATGGTATGTCACTGGGAGAAAAGTCAGGTGTCACTTACTGCAAAGAGAGAACTCATTTTGGAGCTCACTTTGGCTCCTCACCAGAATGTTAGACACAGCTGGTTCATGAAGACCTTTTATTAAGACATGACAGGCCATGATGCACATGGGAAGGAGTTCCTTCTTTGAGACCTGAATGGATCTGTGATTTCAACATTGGAAGTACTTCCTGCAAAGGTGTAGATCACATCCCATCAATTCCTGATCATTCTATGCAGTTCTTATCCATACCCTACTGTGTAAATCCACCCCAGGTTCCCCTGAGAATACTGGGAGCCTTTCTCTAGATCTGTTGACATTGTGTTGATACCAGTGGAGCATTTGGACCATCACTCCCTCCTTCTGGGACTGGTCTCTATTTTTCCCTAGTCATACATTTTCATGTTCTCCTTTTTCTAGGTGGTATCTTGTCTGTAAGATTTTTCAGCCTGCTCATGTTTACCATGCAATTCTCCATTGCTTTCTCAGTGACCTTTAGTTTTGGTTATTTGGAGGTGTTGGTATTCCATGATTTTCAGCTGTTTATTATCACCGACAGAATATTGCTATTAACAATATGAGCCTTTCCCCCTCACTGAAAAGTAGATGCATGATGCATTGATTATACATGTGAAATCATGCAAAACATATTTGCATATTAGCCATATTGCAAAAAGAAAATCAAGAAAAGTATACTTTTCAGTTTGTACTTTCCCATCAATTTCTCAAAGAAATAATAATATTGAAATTCTTTAAAAAAAAAAAGTCATTTTGTTTCACTAAAAACACATAGCCTTTTCCAAAGAAGACTGAAGCATAAGATGTTTCAGAAAATAAAATGATTTTCAAAATATTTAATGATGTGTGAACAATATTTAAATACTTAACATCCCTTAATGCAGCAATTAGTACTGCTTGGTCTCACCATGAGTTCCTGCATTCACTATCTCCTGCACTAACTGCGCCTCCCACCTTCTCTGCCTCTGCAACAGAACCTTACAAGGTACACACATCTCTGGGCCATCTTTGATCATATTGGAAGGTTACCATAAGTATGTTTACTTTCGCTAGCATTGGCTTTACTGTTCTGTTCTACTCACTGTTCTATTACCTATGGTTTTCTGGATCACTTTTTTAGGGGGAGAAGAATCACTTTCATTTCTCAATGGCTTTCTTTTTTTTTTCTAATTAAATTATTTTACTTGTTTTCAGTGTTCTACAATCACTTCCATATATCTTAGATTTTTTCCACTCCCTTCTCCCCTTCCTACTCATGCCCTCCCTGAGATGGCATACAATTTTATATAGATTCTACACATATATTCCTATTAAATACATTTTTCACCTTAGTCATGTCGCTTAGAAGAATTAAAGTAAATGGAAGAAATTATAAAACAAAACATAATACAAACGAAAATGGTCTGCTTCATTCTGTGATCCAGTTACGTAGTTCTTTCTCTGGATGTGGAAGGCTTTTTGCCTCGAGTCCATTGGGAATTTTTTAAGTCCTTGCATTTCAGTGAAGTACTAAGTCTACCAGAAAAATTTCTCACACTCTGTGGTTGTTGCTGTTTATGAAGTTCTCCTAGTTCTGCTCCTTTCACTCAGCATCAGTTCATAGAAGTCTTTCCAGGCCTCTCTGAAGTCTTCCTGTTCATCATTTCTTATGGCACAATAGTATTCCATTACATTCATATATCACAATTTATTCAGCCATTCCCTAATTGATGGGCATCCCCTTGATTTCCAATTTTGGCCAACACAAAGGGAGCTTTTATTTTTCTATGTGTGAGACCCTTTTCCATTTTTATGATCTCTTGTGGATACAGTCCTAGAAGCAGTATTGCTGGGTCAAAGGGTATGCACATTTTTATAGCCCTTTGGGCATAGTTTCAAATTGCTCTCCAGAATGGTTGGATCAGCTCAGAGCTCCACCAACAATAAATTAGTGTTCCAGCTCTCCCACATCTTCTCCAACATTTATCATACTCCTGTTTTGTCATGTTAGCTAACCTGATAGGTGTGATGTGGTATCTCAGAGTTGTTTTGATTTGTATCTCTCTAATCAATAGTGATTTAGAGCATTTTTTCATATGACTATAGATAACTTTAATTTCTTCCTCTGAAAACCATTTATCAGTTTGACCATTTATCAGTTGGGGATCTCAATGGATTTCGTTATCATTTTGCAACGTAGTGAGAATTTTCAGATTTTTGCTGGAGTAGCTATTTGGGAGCTGGGCAGTCTACTTCCCATTTAGACAGCCACCTTGGCTGGAAGTCTCCGACCTGTGTCTTCATCCGTAAAATGAAAGAGTTGAACTAGAAAACTGTGAAATTCCAACTTTAAATTCATGATTTATAATGCTATGTTGAATTTTTTAATGTTGAAAATTTCAGCTGGCTATTAACTGGATGTGCAGCAGATTTTCTCTTTAAAAATGGTACCCAGGAATATTGTTTTCCTTATCTAAGACTATGATATTTCTATTTAAAAATTGTAAATCACTGATTTAATTATTTTGGGTTCTCCACACATAAAGAATCTAATTTCTTCTATGCCTTAAAAAAAAATGAGCATTTGTTTCAAAGCTTCAGAGAAGCTTCAGAGGTCATAAAAATAACCTGTGTTCCCAAAAGTCATTCATAGTTCTTTTTCCTGTTCAGTTCTGGGACCAGCTTATTGTTTGTTTGGAATGCCTGATTGGTATTTATGTATTGATAGGCCAGCCATATATATTGGCCATCCAGCTGCATAAGGTAGTTGTGAAACAAAGGAGCAAGCATCTACATAAACCAAGTCACGTACAGAAAAACATGAGCAGACAGCATCTGATGTTTGATCAACAGTTAAAGAAGAGACAAGAAACAAACAGGGGCTGGAAGTTAGATTTCCAGGAGAGTTTCTCACCATTAACAGCTTAAGGTAGTTATCATTTGGGTTAAGCTGTTGCAAAAATATGCTAATTGTAGTCCAAAACTACCTGAGCAAGTTTTGCTAGGTAAGTTCAGAAAAGTGTTGAAGGCCTTGGGAAATGGTCGGAAGAAACCATGTGTAAACTTAAGATAGCCTGTGCTGTATTTAGAAGCCAGGGTCAAGAAGAATTGGGGATCTTAGTTATAGCAAGTATGGAAAAGTGATCTGTAGAGATTGTGCTGTTGTGTTTACATCAGGGCTAAGTAACAACTGTGATTATACAAAAAGTAGCATAATCTCCTTGCTGTGGGGGAAGGATAAAAAGACTGGAGGCTTTCCTGTACCTCTTCCAGCTCATCATGAAGAATTACATATTTCATGAGAGAATGAGAGAAATGCTACAAGAGTAGAGAAGATATGCTTTGCATGATTTCACATGTATAATTGATAATCTTATTGCTTGCTTTGTCAGTAGGTGGTGGAGAGGATGGGAGGGAGGGAGAGAATTTGGAACTCAAATTTAAAAAGAAAAGAATGCTAAAAATATATAATAATATTTTTAAAAAGAATGCAGAAGAATGTGACGCAGTAAAGAAATCAAGAAAATCTAATAGGAGTGCATTCCAGGCTTAATACATAACCTATGCAAAAAGATAAGGATATCAAGTTCAGAAAATGTAGTCTATATGTCTGGAACATTAGATTGTTTGAAGGTGAGTAATATGAAATTAGTTTGGAAAGATAGGTGGGAGCCAGATTGTTAAGAGTTTTTCAGACTGATAAGTTTGCATTTTGTCCTAGAGGTAGTAGGTAACCTTTGAAACTCTGAGCAAAAGAACATCATGGTCAGACTGATATCTTGAGAATATTAATTTGCAGATAGGTAGAGGATGAGCTGAAGTGATGAGAGACTGAAATCAGAAAGATCAATTAGGAAGTTGTTGAAATTGTTTAGGCAAGATAGAGGTGAGGGACTGAACTAAGGGGAAAGTCCTATAAATGGAGCAAAGGGGAAAGATGATGGCAGTTGTTGTGAAGACACTTGACATCTTACTAATTCAGGAAATGAGTGAGAGGAAAGAATAAAGGATGAATTGAAATGGCAAACTTGGGTGTCTGAATGATGATGCTGCCCCCCCGCCACAGAAATAAGAGATATTTGGAGGAGATGTCAGCTTAGGGGGATGATGATGAATTGGTTTTTTGACATGTTGAGTTTGAAATGTGGATGAGACATCTATGTGGGGATGGAGTGAAGCCCACGCTAGCATTTAAAACTGTACAATCTCATTCTCACCCACCTTTCCAGACTGATTTTGTATTAACCCCTGTCATAAACTTGACATTACAGTTAGACTGACCTCCTCACTCGTTATTCCCTCCATCTCCTTGCCTCTGAAGGCTGTCCTCAGTGGGGTGCACCCCCTCCCTCAAAACTGATAGATATATAACATTTAAAGTTTGCAAAGCATTTACACACAGTTGATTATTTAATTCTCACAACAACCCTGGAGGGGGAACTATTATTGTTCTAATACAGATGAGGAAACTGCTTCTGAGAAGTGAAATTACTTTCACCAAACAAATAGTAAATGTCACGAGAAGGATTTCTCCTCCTCTCAATGGAGATCAAGTCAGCCTCTCCTTCATGGTGCCCAGCCACCTTTCTTAGAATCCCTAAGTTCCTTCAAGTATTAGCTTATGTCCCATTTCTGACATAAAGGGGGAGAGAGAGACAGAGAGGGGACATTGACAAGAACTTATTAGTTGCCTACTCTGTGCCAAGCACTGTGTTAAGCTCTGGAGATACAATGAAAGGCACCTAAAAGAGCTCACAATCTAATAGGGGAGAGAGAGCATGCAAAAAAATGTGCAATCAATATGTACAGGATAAGTTTGTTAACATTTTATTGATGTGTTTTATAACAAGTGTTATTATAAACACTTACAGATTATCCATCCTTTGTGAGAGATGCCTTGTGACAAAGTAAACTAAACAAAACTAACAATACAGTGACCTCATCTGAAAGCACAGGCAGCATCCCCACTTCTGTAGAGTGGACCCCATTTTCTTGTTTTTGAATGAGCAGAAATCTATTTTCTCTCCTCACCCCTCCCTATCCCATTGATAAAAATGAAAACAAATTCCAAAAAATAAAAACAAAAACAAATTCCATTGTATTGATCCTGGTTCTTCCAACTTTCAAAGCTGTTTGTTTTTATAGTGTGTACAGTAGATATGGGAGGTAATCTCAGAGAGAAGGCACTAACTAACTAGCATGGAGAAGGACTGGGAAAGACTTCTTGCAGAAGGGAGGATTTTAGCTGAGACTTGGCAATTTGTATAGAGATGATAATTGAGCCAGTTGGGAAGTATCTAAGATAACATAGATAAAGTATATAGAGAGAAGAAAATCAGAACAGTGTATTGAGGGACACCTTGTCTCCATGGCAGCAGATCAGTGATGATCCAGGCAAGGAACCTGAGAAGCAGGAGTCAGAGAGGTGGAAGAAAATCTTGAGACAGAGGTGTTGTGGAGACCAAGGAAAGAGAGAACATCTCGGATGATGGGGTTTGTTATATTAATGACAAAAGCTTCAGAAAGGTAAGGGATCAGGTGGGATAAGGATTTAGAAAAGGGGATCATATTTACTAGGCAAGGGATCCTAATGTTTGGTAACTTTGATACTACTAGAGATTGCGAATTTCTGGGCACAAACCTAAAGACCTCCAGAGGCAGGTAACATTTTCATCATTCTTGACAATTAAAACTAGGGGCTTCAGAAGGAAGAGGTAGATTTGGAAGTAAATGGTGGTAGAGAATAACATTTGGAGTTCTGAACCAAGGTTTCCCATGGACTCTTGGCTGGGAATGTGTTCCCATCTAAAAAGGATCAAGAAGAATTAATTTGCATTGAGGTTTGCAGATGTGTGTGGTGAAAAGCACAGTGGACTGGTATTAGTGCTGGTTTAAGATCTGCTTCTGGCCTTAGAAGCCCTCGTGAGAGTTGGGGAGTCATGTGATCTCTCTGGCCCTTAGTTTTCTCATTTGTAAAATGGGGGAGGGGGTTGGACTTGATCCCTCACCACACTTCCAGCCCTTAGAGGTTATTATTTTTTGAATACTTAAGGAACAGTTTGAGGATATAGAAGAGACAAGTGGGTAAGCAAGCTATTTTCTGATGGGGGAAGGTGGTGGTGGTAGTGGTTATGAGAGTATGGGGTCATTGTGATGAATTCAGTAGGCAGGAGAATGACAGTTGTAAATTGTTGTAAACAGTTGTAAAAGCAGAAAGTTGAAAACAATTTCCTGCTTTGACTTTTCAGTGGACTTGTCTAATTAATTATTGTATCCTATAATAAAAAAAATCTGGAGAGGATATATGAAAATCACACAAAAGGTGAAAAGGGACATTTTTGTCTTTTACATAAAGTACTTTTAGCCCAAACAATGATTGCAAATAAACTTACAAGTAATACAAATTCAAAATGGGAAGGGAAAAAAAGGACAGTTTCCTATTGCCAGCTTTTGCATGAGTGGTTTTGCTGCCTTGGTAGAATTTGTAAAATTCGAATATGTTGATAGTATTTTCAGGATGTCCATGTTTGCAGTCTTTCATTTTTGCTGTTTGTTACTTACAAATGATACTTAGAATCACAGTTCACATTCGATAGAAGTCCTTATTTTTGAAATCCTTGGGATCAGGCTATTATGAAGGCCTCATCAGGTGTTTCTCTGAAACAGTGCTGGTTTCCTAACTCTTGCAGAAGTTAAACTAATAACTAACTACAAATCTTAGCGTTGTTGAATATTTTAAGTGCTATAAGATCAAAGAAGCTGATCAGATACTGAGTTGGAAAACTTATAAATTTAAATGTAACATGAATATGTGATCTTAATGAAATTAGTCTGGTTTCTTTAGACATGAGGAAGAAATGGTTTTAAATTAAGAAAGGCAAATGTCAAGAGCTACAACTGTCAGGAAAAGAAATACTGATTATTTGGGAAATAATTTTTATTTTAATATTAAAAGATGTAGAGGGAGACCTCCAGCATGGCTTTCTCATGGAAGATTTGCAGACTGACATGGACAGAAATCTTACAAAATGGGAGGTCATGGAGGAGTTGTAATTGATACCAGTAGAGGAGAACATACAGTAATGAGGTCACATAACCATCTTTTGAAAAATAAAAATATTAGAGAATGGAGAATTTTAGTAGATACCTGGAATTTTGCTCGTTTAAGATTCAGCAGTTATTATTATGTTAAAAATGTAAGTAAGAATGACTCCTGACCTCCAAAAGCACGTGGTCCAGTTTGCATCACAAGATATAAACATAAATAGAAATAATAACCTTTTAAAATAATAACAAAAGAGATGTCACAAGGTAGTATATGATTAATTCCTAAATGGTTTGTGTGAAAAATAATTGCTATAGTTGTTTAGAGGAGGAAAAAGATCACTTTGAGGCTAGGATAGTCAGTGAAGGAAGACATGTAATAAGTGAGTTTTGAGCTGACCTTGAAAAGTGGATAGTAGTTTGAGATGTTGGAAGAGGCTTTTCCATGTGGATGGAACAGTATGAACAGAAGTACAGGGCCAGGAAAGCACAGATGTTCTAAAGATAATGAATAAAGTGAAATTGGTTAGAATATAGGTTTATGTAGGAAAGGGATAGTAACAGTTAGTGGCCAGATTATGAGGGACTTTAGATTTCCACATAAGTAAAGTAGTTTAGTCTTTATCCTATGGGCAATGGGGATCCATTGAAGGCTTTTGAGTGGGAGCAATGAATAATTGAATCTGATTTATCCAGGCCCATCTTGCAGTGAGATGCATTATGAATTAGAGGTTAATGAGTCCCAAAACTACAGACATTAAATGATAATGGAATACAGATGGTGGGAGTAAGAAGAGGAGAAAAGAGATAGATTAGGAAGATACAGTAAAGGTAGAATGGACAAAACTTGAGGGTAATTGACAGAATGATTATTGGACTTAGTCCAGGAGAAGAGAGGTCATGTTCTTGTTGTCAGTAATGTCATAACAAATAATAGCTTAATTTATATACTGTTTTATGGTTTATGAAGTACTTTACATACATTCTCTTATTCAGTAGTGTTGATGGAGTTATCAAAAAAAATTATTGATGTGCTTATTTTACTTGTGTTATAAAATGACTTATTCTCTATTTTAAGGTAATTTTAATCCTGTCCCCAAAATTGAAATGGGCAAATTCTCACATTAAAAAGAAAAAAAACATTACTTAGGAAGAAGCCTAAATGTAGGTTGTTCCCTGAAGAAATGTTCTTGCAAGCACTGAGAAGTTATGCGAATATTTTGAATATGATGGAAACTTTTTTTTTAACCCAAGGAAGTTGGAAACTATTCTCTCTAAATGTCGGCTCCCAGAATGGTCTCCATGGGATAGTTCCCACTCGGCCATCATTGTTTTGGTTGGCAATAAGTGTGCAGTTGAAGTTTAAAGCACAGCCACAAAAAAAGCCAGTGTTCTGTGAAGTGTATTCCAAGTGCTTTTTTAAGATACAGAAAATTGTCACTCTAACTTGAGAATGATACCATGACGTAGAATATTACAAACAACCCCTAAGGGCAAAAGAAAGGACATAATGGTAGGAGTAAGCAGGCTACAATGAAATACCAATGATGGTTTTCATGTAAGGAGTGGAATGAAAGTTTTATTTTCCAAGGTATTTATGACCAGGAAAAGAAATTGAACTAACCATCCAATAAAAATGAGAGAAGGAAAACCATTGGACAGTAATAATCCCCTGCCCTCAAGAAGTTTCTTGGATTAAGGTGACTAGGGAGGGGGATGAGGGAAGATATTACACAATGATACAAGATAGAATAGGTCAAAGGAAGACCAGAGAAAGTGCTATGAAAATTTTGAGGAGAAATAAATCAGTTTTACCTATTTTGAGGGGTAGAGAAGGTACGGAGGAAAGGAGAAAGGCTTTGTGGAAGACATGAGACCGGATTTGGCCATGGGAAGGGAGGGACTTCTAATGGGAACAGACGATGGATATAGGAAGAGGGTCTAATCTAAACGTAGTGGTAAGAAAGAGCAAAGGCCTGAAGAGGGGAGAGGAAGGAAAGTACAAAAATGGGATGTAGAGTACTCTAACAGAAACTTAGAGTGTATGAAGGTGGAACACAAAATTTCCGAGTTGGAAGGAACCTCAGCAGCCATCTATAGATTATACTTGAAAAAGAATTCCCTGTAATACATACCAGACAGGCAGTCATTTAGCTTTTGCTAGAAGACTTCTGATGAAGGGATACCAACAACCTATTCTACACTGGGATAGCTGCAGTATTAGAATATTTTTCTTTGCATTAAGCCCAAATTTTCTTCTTTGCAACTAGCTTCTACCACCTGTTTCTAGCTCTTTATTTTTAATGGAATGCATATTAAGTCTGATTGTTCTTGTGTGTGACAACCTTTCAGATATTTGAAAAAAGCTATTAGGTAATTCCTGGGTTTTTTCTTTAGGTTAACATTTCTAGTCACTTCTGTTACTAACTTCATTAATATCAGGAACTTCTAAGTGAAGAAACTTCCTAAAAATACACATAGGCACCTGGCAGGCAAACCATAGTCTCAAAGAGCTACCCTAGAGCCCTGTAAGGTTAAATGGGGGTCACATAGCCAGTATGTGTCAGAGATCTTTCAGTATGTCGCTGTCCTTTCTAAAATGTGACATCTAGAACTGAACACAGTATTCCATATGTGGTCTTACTAGGTCTACATTTTATTTTTGGAAACCATGTTTTTTAAAAATGCAACCCCAAATTGCTTTAGGAAACCATGTTTTTTAAAAATGCAACCCCAAATTGCTTTAGTTTTTTCAACTGTCACATTACATTCTTAACTCATTGAGTGTACAGTCTTTTAGAATTCTTAAGAGTGTTTTCTTTGGTAGCAAATGCAGTTTATTCAATAGCAATAAAACAGATAAAATCCATTTTTTATCCCTTTTTAATTTTTTTTTAATGAAACTAGGTACACACTAAAGCAGATTTGTGGCAGATGTTTGGTAAATTATGTCAGTTACGTTTAGTGAGCCCCTATAATGACCTCTCCAACTGTGGGAGACCTGTTAAAACTTAGGAAGTTAATTTTTTGGTCTAGACCTTTCATTTAGCCCTATTCAAAGTGCATCTTATTAGATTTAGCTTAATATTTAGCTTGTCATGATACTTGTTTTTATCTTGACTTCCACTCAGTGTATTAATTTTCCCAGATTTCTTTCATCTACAGATAAGGACACCATCAGTGCTTTTTAGCAAGGTCATTTTAAAATGTTTAACAACACAAGACCATTCAAGAGTGGTGGTGGACCCTAGTAGAGATCGTCCAAGTTGACATTGAGTCATTAATGACTACTCTTTAGATTGAACTGTTTATCCAATTTCTGACCTCCCCAGCTGCTGTCATCTAGCTGACATTTCTCCATCTGTTCCACAAGAATAGCAGGAGATGTTTTATAAAATGTTTTTGTAATTTAAGTAAAATTTATTTCTAATATTTCACTGATGTATCAGCTTGATAACCCTTTGAAAAATGAAATAATGATACTGAATTGACATGGCTTCTTTTGTGTTTTAAAATTTCTCTTTGTAAAATTTGATTGATAACTTTAGTTTTTTGCATATTAGAAAATCTGAATATAGAATTTGGATTTCTGGATCATGACTTAAAATGTGGAATTGACAGCCTTTTGGAGAAGAACGGAGCATATCTAATAGGACTGATAATGTATTTGCCCAGTATCTTGCCAGTCTAACCAAAAGTTAAAAACTCTAAAGGAAGGTGTTGGTGCATATCTGCCAAGCATGAAATTGTGCTAGGTCCAGCACATATTTACGTTACAAATTTCCCTGGGGCACATACTGCAACAAGGCAATCCTTGAACTTCCCTAATCTCTTCACCTTCCTTTTACCACAGAGGCCTCCCACAACATCCCCTGCCTTCCACCCTCTCAACTGAAGACCTTTCTTCTACTTTGACCAAAAAAAAAAAAAAAAAAGAGAGAGACCATTTCCCAAGGTCTCCCTGTTCTCCCTTCCTCCTTATCTCACATCACTCAGACATCTTCCTCTTCCTCCCACTATATCCTCCTTCATCCTGTCTCACATAAAAGTAATATAAGGTAAAAGGTTTACCTTTATAAAGTAAACCCATCAAAATGCACCTTGATCCCTTTCATCTTGTCTTCTACTAGATTGTCCCCTCCATCATTCCCATTCTCTAGAATCTTAACTTTCTCCCCATTTGTTGGCTCCATCCTGCAGCCTATAAATACCTATGACTCCCATATCCTTCAAAAATTATTTACTTGATCCAGTTATCTCCATTAACTACAGTCACCAGAGATCTTTTAGTTGTCAAGTTGAATAGCTTGTTCTCTTCCCTCTTGACCTCTCTCTTCAGCCTTTATCACTAGCAGTCACCCTATTTTCCTAGATATGATCTCTTTCATAAGTTTTCTTGACACTTTTCTCCTCCTACTTGTCCCCTCTCTCAGTCTTCTTTGCTGGATCCTCATCCATGTCACGCTAATTGTGGGAGTCCTTCAAGGCTCTGGCTTGAACCCTCCTCTTTTCTTTCTCAATATTATCTCACTTGATAATCTTGTCAATTCTCATAGGATTCAGTTGTCATCTCTGTGAAGATGATTACAACATCCATATACCCAGTCATAGCTTCTCTCCTTACCTTCAATGTGGTAACCCCAACCACTTTTTGAATATCTTGAACTGGATATTCTGTAATCATCTCAAACTCAATGTAAGAACAGAAAACTCATTGTCTTTTCCTCCCAAATCCATCCTTGAAACATTTCATGTTATTGTAGAGGTACCATCATTCTTTTAGTTATACAGGATCGTAGCCTGGTTGTCATGTGCTGCCCTTTCCTTGCTACATATCCTGTCTGTGGCCAAGTCTTGTCATTTCTATCTTCACAACATTTCTAGTCTACAAGCTCATGTTTCCATTTACACAGCTGTCACCCTCTTACAGGCCCTCATATTCTTACACAGTTGGTATCCTGGCCACAAGTCTCTCCCTACTCTCATTAATTTTCCACCTGCCAAACTGATATTCCCAAAGTGCAGTTCTCGTCTTGATACTCTATTTCATGTCCTCCTCCTACACTCCCACCTCCCCAGTAAACTTCAGTGATACACTGCTCTCTAGGAGCAGATTCAGAATCTTTTAAAAAAAATTTTTGGCTTTTAAGACTTTTCTTAATCTAGCCCCTTCTTTCTTTTCCATTCTTCTTACATTGTGCCCTCAAATACTCTCATCTAGCAATATTAATTAGCCATGTACTTCCTTACATATGATTCCTCATCTCTTGACTTTTGTGCCTTTTCCCTGGCTGACTCCCATGCCTGGAATGTGCTCCCTACCTCACCTCTGTCTGCTGGCTTCTCTAGCTTCTGTCAATACTCCCTTCTATAGAAGGCCTTTCCCAGTCTTTTCCATTATTCAAGATGCCTTTCTTAAAGTATGAGTTCTTTGAAATCAGGGGCTATGTTTTTTACCTTTCTCTGTTCCTGACCCATAAGCAGTTAATAAGTGCTTCATTGGTTGTTGTGTTTGTCCTTGTTTCTTGAAGAGAGGACCATGACATCAAGATGATGACATGACTTGCAGTTGACTTTGATTTGAGAGAGGGAGGGCTGTGCAAGGTCACCAACCTCACTTCCTTCTCCTGAGCCATCTGAGTTTAGTGACCTGTTATTCATCAGGATGACTGGAGATGGCCCAGGATGCAATGTGAGACCCTGGCCCTTTCTAGGCTAAGTCTTACCACATTCTCCATGATCCTGTGAGTAGACGCAGCCTGGCTGAATGCTAGCTGGCTACCTCACCTCTTCCTGTCTTGTCTGCCTGCCCCTCCCTTTCCTTCTCCTCCGCAAAGGAAGGTAAATTTGGATGGCCAAAAGTTGCCCAGTTGACTTGAGTTTTACTGGTTCCTTTCCCCTTTCCCCTTTCCCTTTTTCCTTCTCTGTCTTCTCCCTTCCCTTCCCTTTCCCCTGTCCTGTCCTCTCTCAACACCCTACACCTATGTACTCTGAAACTGGGACCCTAATGCGCTCCTGGACCCTCCTAGTTTTAGAGTGATTATCAACAGTAACTGTTACCATTTTCCACCCAGCCTGATGTCTTTGATTTTTTTACCTCATTAAAGGGGCCATGCCCTGGCTACTTCTTAAACAGGCCTATTCAATGAATGGGCGTTGCCTCACCCTAAGTGAGTACCTGCACAAACCTTGGCCTAAAGGGCCCAGGGTCTCCCAGTGCATCCTGGGCCATTTCTAGTTATCCTGAGGAATACCAGGTCACTGAATCCAGATGGCTCTGGAGGAGAAGTGAGGCTGGTAACCTGCACAGTCCTCCCTCACTCAAAACAAAGTCAAGTGCAAGTTATGTCATCATTTCTCTGATGGCATAGTCTTCTTCAGCAACTGAAGGACGAACACGACCACATTCTCACTTTGAGTGAGAAACACCCATTCAATGAATAGACTTCTTTACATTACCCAAGGGATGGCCCTTTTAATAAAAGAAAAAAAAGGAAGAATCTAACTGGGAGGTGAAGACTTTCAAGGTTCTTGGTTAAAAGAGAAACAATCACTATTCAGTTATTACATCCACTCTGTACTAGGTGGGTGGGGACTTGTTGTCCAGTCTATGAGTTCCAGAGTGAACTGGGTTTAAGGCTTGATCTTTGAGCAAGAAATGTAGCCACTAAACCCAAAGGAAAAAAAAGCAACTTTTGGCCATGTCATTTCCCTTACCCTGGGCAGAACACCAGAGGAGAGGAGAGGAGCTATTTCCTTAGTTCTCAAAGAGGACCATGGCATCAAGATGATGACGACTTGCAGTTGACTTTGATTTGAGTGAGGGAGGGCTGTGCAGGGTCACGAGCCTCACATTCTT
This sequence comes from Potorous gilbertii, assembly GCA_028658325.1. NCBI lineage: Eukaryota > Metazoa > Chordata > Mammalia > Diprotodontia > Potoroidae > Potorous > Potorous gilbertii. The sequence continues at coordinate 26,029 of JAQQSK010003763.1, forward strand.
CTCCTGCTTGTTGATTGACTGATTAACCATAGCAAATAGCTACCATGTAGGAAGGAAAATAGCAGTTGAAACACCCATATTTAGAGGATGCAAAATTCAAGAAAGGAGCTCAGAATGAAAAAAATAGCCTCAAATGTCTAATATACAAATGCACAACATGTAGGCAATGAGCATTAGGAACTAGAGGTCTTAATTCAAGAAAGTCAAATTTATGTTATTGGTATCACTGTGATTTGGTAGATGAGACCTGTGACTAAAATGAGCCTTTGGATAGGTTATACCTTCTTTAAAAAAACCAATACCCTGGATATATAAAAATAGGTATAAGGATATAGGATTATATATGTATGTGTGTATTTTTAAAAAATGTATTTCTAAAACTTTAGTTTTTAAATCACATTAATTTCCAAATGTGTCATTGCCCTTTACACTACCCAGCTAACCACCCCTTCTAATTGAAGATTTTAAAATGGATGGGATGAGGGAAGAAATTCAGTAAAAGCAAGTAATACATCAACCATATCTGATAATATATGCAATATTTCATAGCTGTAGTCTCCCAGCTCTGCAATGAAGGGAGGGAGGTACATTTTCTAAATGTACCTTCTTCTCTAGGGCCAAGCCTTGATCATTCTAGTTACTAAGTGTTCAATTTTGCAGATTATATTGTTATAGTCATACATATTTTCTTGGTTCTGCTTACTAAGCTACCTGTAATTTCATATAAACTTCCTATGTAATACTGTATTTTAAGAAGTTCTGCTTAAAGAAATCCAGGCTCCTGAAGGGGAAAACATAGTGGAGATAATATTAAGGTTAAAAATCAGTTTAGGCAAAAAAGAAGAGACTTAGTCATTGAAAAATTCAGTGTTCCAACTGAATAGATAGAGAAATGACCAGAATGGATAATAGAGCTGAAGTTTGATAGAAAAGTTATGGAGGACTTTGCTGGAACTGTCTTTTTGCTAAAATCATAGCAGCAAATACTTTCTTGACTTGACTTTAATGATATTTTCATCCTTCAAAAAGAAAAGGATTCAACAATGGAGAGTTTCATTCTGAATGAGATTATAAAAATAAAAGGTACAGCTAGTTATTGGGGTAAAAATGATGGGAGCTTTGCAAGGGAAGTGACTGATTATTCTCTTGTAGTTTATTATCAAGAAAGTGAAGAAAGCTGGAAATGATCAGACTTATTTCCCAGATATCAAGAGAGCAGAACAGAGTATTCAGAGCACGAATAGGTTGAATTCCATGGAGCAAAATTCTGCCAGAGAAGTCAGCTGAAATTGAAAAGTCAATTTTTAGAAATGAGTTTTTGAAAATAGAGATAAATAATTCCAATGAGGAGTTAGCTGTAAAAGCTAAACAGAAGGATTTGTATTTTATCCTACTAGCAGTAGAAAGTCACTAGATTTGAGTTAGGTGAGTTACACAGTCAGACCTGTGGTTGAGGAAAATGATTTTGGCAGTAGTGTATAGAGTGGATTGGGATGATAGACAGAATTTAGACAGCAAGACTATCCAAAAAAGAGGCGATAAGAACTTGAACTCTTGAACTCCCCAGAGTAGCTCTGTGAGTGGCAAGAAGGGGTCAGATGCAGGAGATATGGGAAGGCAGGAACAAGATTTAGTGAGTGAGTGGATATAGGGGGTCAGGGAGAGGGAGAACTGGATCTGTTGAATCTAAGCTATCTTCTCGATAGCCATTTTGAAGTGTCTTACAGGCAATCAGTGATGGGAGATTGAAGCTCAGTGGGAAAATTGACACTGTATAGCTATAGGTAGGCATTTTTCATATATGTACATGTATATGCATATATAATGTATGTATGTGTGTATTTATCTATCTAATGGCTGAATCATCTGCATAGAGATGTTAGGTAAACCAAAAAGAGCTTATATTCTGCCAAGAGAGAGAATGTAGAGGCAGAAAAAAAACCCCAAGATAGAACCTTGGAAGATACCCACAGTTAGGGAGCATGATATGGATGATGACTCAGCAAAGGAGACAAAGAAGTGGTCAGAAAAGTAGGTAGAGAACCAGGAGAAAGTATTGCCACACAGAAAAAAAACCAAAAAAACCCCACAAAAAAACCAAAAAACCATAGAGGAGAGAATATTCAGAAGGACAGAAGTGGTCAACAGTTTTGGACAACAAATAGGTCCAGGGTGAGACTTAAGAAAAGGCTAACATTGCTATTCAGTCGTTTCAGTTGTATCTGATTCTTTGTGACTCCCCATTTAGGGTTTTCTTGCTAAAGATGCTGGAGAAGTTTGCCATTTCCTTCTCCAGCTCATTTTACAGATGAGGAAAGTGAGGCAAACAGCAATAAGTGACTTGCCCAGGGTCACACAGCTAGAAAGTGTCTAAGGCTGGATTTGAATTCAGATCTTCCTCTCTCCAGGCCTGGCACTCTACACATTGTAACAGTTAGCTACTCTAAGATATCATTAAGATAAGCATCATTTCTGCCAGGTCGCTTTCCAGTTTCCTGACAGTTTTTGCCAAAAGTCTTTGCTCCAGCAGTTTTGGTCTTTGAGCTTATGGAACAGTAACTATATTCTTATCTTTCTCATCTCTCACAGGTCAACGTTTTTCTTGTTGTTGCCGACACCGAGTAGTTTGATTATCACTTTGTAATATAATGTGTGAGCCTGTACTGCTAGGCCTTCTTCTGCCTTTTTAAAAATGATTTTCCTTGACATTCTTGACTTTTTTTCTTCCAGATATATTTTATTATTATTTTTCTAGCTCTCTAAAGGTATTCTGTATCAATTTGGTGTAGTACTGAATAAATACACACATACATATACATATACATATACATATACATATACATATACATATACATAATAGAGTGTGTAGTGTTGGTGTTTTGCCCAACCATTAGCAATTAGTATCTCTCCAATTATTTTCTTGTCTTTTTTCTGTAGTGTTTTGTAATTATATAGTTTCTATATATCTTACTAAGTGAACCCCCAGATATTTTATACATTGTATATTTAATTTGAATGGAAATTCTTTTTCTGTCTCATGTCCTGCCTTACTTTATATCGTTCCTCTTCCTGTACTCTGTAACTCTAATCAAACCAGCTTTTTGTTATTCTTCACACTCATGCCAAAGCAGAACTAAAATATAAAAATAGGAATTCTGAAGCTTACTCAATCACATTGCTCTCACCAAAAATATTAACAACTCTTTTAATGGGAATAAAAAGTTTTCTGTACCATTAACAAATGAAAGCATTTCAGAATATTTTATCGTTTTTCTCTAATTTATATTAATTTCCATATTTGTGTACATTTTATAAAATACAGATATATGAGAATAGCAATACTTATGTATAACTTAGAAATTTATTAGTATTCATTAGCATTCATACCTTCTCAAAATTTTTTTACTCATAGGACAAATGTGTAATCAAAAAGTTTAAAAACCACTGGGGTAGATAATATTCATTTGCATCCAGAACAAGTTTAATTGCCAGACCCAAAGAGTTAATCATCTATTGTCCAGTGTCATTTTGAAAGGAAGACTTTGGGGATCTGTGCTTGGCCTTATGCCTGTTGAATGCTCTGATAAATGAGATAGATAAAAGCACAGAAAGCGTGCTGATCCTATTTACAGATGACATAAATAAACTCTGAGGGATATTTAACACACTGGGTGACAGTCATCTGAAGAGGGTGGATCATTGGACCAGATAGCATAAAACAACATTTAAAAGATCAAAGGTAAATTCTTAAGCCTGGTTTTAAAAAAACAAAAACCCTCACAAATACAAAAAAGTAAGACATGGTTAGAAATTTTTTGGGAAAAGATGTAGCAATATTATGGGATTCCAAGCTCATTATGAATCAACAGTGTGATATGGCAGTCTAAAAGGGTGGGTTTTATTTTGGTCTTCATTAAAAGAAATAAAGACTAAGGAGGGAGTGATGCTACTGTATTCTGACATGGTCAGATCATCTCTGGAGTATTGTCTTTGGGGTATTGTCTTCCACAATGTATTGATAAACTGAATAGTATCTAGAGAATGTCAGCCAGGCTCTTGAAAGCCCTTGGAGTCGTTTCAAATGAAGATCAGTTAAAGGTGGTAAAGATTGTTAGTTCAGAGAAGAGATGCCCCAAGAGGGAACAAGATAATAGCTCATCAGGTAACTTGTACAGATATACAGACAATAGATTAAACTTGACATTTTTTGGCTATAGAGGATAAGACAGTGGGAAGGAGCTTTAGAGAGTCAATTTTGACTGACCTTAAGAGAAAACTTAGGAGCAATCAGCACTCTCCCAAAGTAGAATAGCTACCTTGGCAGAAAGTAGGATCTCTGGATGACAGCTTACCAAGTATACTAGAGAAGGACTTTTTTTCTGATATGGTTTGACATTATATCTTATAATGTCATTTCCAACTCTGAAATTCTGTTATTTTTCCCATGTTTTTCTGAACTCATTCTTCACTAACATATTAACTATTTTATTTCATGTACCACAGTTTGTTCAGCCATCCTCATATCTATCAAAAAGCACTTTCCCATTCTTTCCCCTCCAGCTTTTGTCATTTTCCTTTTCTGTCATATTAGCCAATCTGATAGGTGGGGTGAGTCCCAAAATTCTTTTAATTTGTATGTCTCCAATCAATAGTGATTTAGAGCATTTTTTCTTATGAACATAGATAGCTTTGATTTCTTCTTCTGAAAACTGCCTGTTCAAATCCTTTGACCATTTATCAATTAGGAAATAGCTCTTATTTTTATAATTTGACTCCATTCTATATATATTTGAGAAATGAGGCTTTTATCAGAGAAACCTGCTGTAAAAAAATTTCCCCAGTTTCCTGCTTTCCTTCTTATTTTGGTTGAATTTATTTTATTTGTGCAAAAACTTTTAAATTTCATATAATCAAAATTTTCCTTTTTCTTTACTGTGACCCTCTCTGTCTTTTGTTTGATCATAAACTCTTCCTTTATACATAGATCTGACAGGTAAATTTTTCACTGCTCCCCTATTTGCTTATGATATTACCCTTATGTCTAAATCCTGTGCCCATTTTGATCCTATCTTGGTATATGATATGAGATTGACAGTTTTCTTACATGTGGGACCTGACCTGTCTTTGTCACTGAAATCCTTGAGATATATGCCCACTAATACAATTGCAAAGAGAATAAATAGTTTTGTGTAGTGATTCTTAAAGTGTGGTCTGTGGACCTCAAGGGAGTTCCTGAGACCCTTTCAGCAAATCTATGAGGTCAAAACTATTTTTGTAACAATATTAAGACATTTTAATTTCTAGGATAATAAATATTGATAGATATAACCCAGGTAAATAAAAGCTGTTTGGGAGGGGTTACTCAATAATTTTTAAGTGTATAAAGGGGTCCTGAGTCCTGAGATCCAAAAGTTTGAGAACAACTGGTTTATGTCTTTTCTCACATATTGTACAATTGTTTTCCATAATGGTTGGATCAGTTCACAACTCCCATTCCCTACCTCACCTCCAACATTTTATTAGTCTGTCTGCTATCTCATAGTCACTTCACAATTCTTTCCATATAGTTTCGTCATTGCCTATTTGAGTGTGAAGCAAGACCTTAGAACTGTTTTAATTTGCGTTTCTCTTTTCAGTGTCTTAGAGTATTTTGTTGGTATTCTGATTCAATTAAACTGCCCTCGGGGAATTTACATTCTCGTGATAATAATTCATACATATAAGTAAATACAAAGTGTAAAAAAGGTTTCAAATGTGAGGGAGTACTAACAACGGGGTGGAAGAGAGAATTGGAAAAGATCTTATTGAGGAGGTTGCATAGAAAGTATGGGACAGCTTGTAAAAATGCACAATGGAATGTCATGTGTGAGGAGCAGCTAATAGGCTAGTTTGACTAGAACATCCTGTAACTTGAAGGAAAAAAGACTGGAAAGGTAGGAGGTGAAAGTCCAGTTGTGAAGGGCTTTAAATGCTTAGTTGGGGAAGTTGTGTTTTATTCTAGAGGCAATTGAGAGCCACTGACAACTTGTAACATGGTCAGGCTTCTGTTTTGGGGCTACCAACTCAAGAGCAACGTAAAGGATGAATTAGAGAGGGGAGACACCGTCCCTTGGCATTTCTTCTTCAGAAACCAAGTTATGTTGGGGAGTGGCTTTGAGATGTGATCTGCTCTTCTTGTGGCTCTTTATTCTCACAACTTCTTATTTTAGTTTTTTGTTAAGTATATTTTAAATAATATGCTTTAAAAATTTCTAGGAATTCAAGTCAGGATCATGGGTCTCTAGTTAGCAGATTCTTTTCCTGTTCCTTTTTAAGCATCATGATGTTAGCCTTTCTCTAGTCTTGGAGTTCTTATTTTTCACTATATTTTAAATATCACTGACAAGGACTCTAATCCTACTTCCCAGTTTTGTCAGTACCCTGGGTTGTAGTTCATCTGAGCCACTAAACTTGAACTTCTCACAATCAGCTAAGTATCTCTTAGTGTCTCCTTACATATTTTTGTTATCAGCTACATAGTAACCAGTTCTGCCTTTTCTAGTCCAAAGATCATTTCATTCTGCAGAGAAAATCAGAAGCAGAATTAGAATTGAACTGTTCTCCCTTCTCTCTGTTTATTGGTTGTCAGCTTTCTATCTACCTTGAGCAACAGTCTCATCCTTTCTTTTTTACTTTTTTCTCTAGTATAATTTCTTTTAAAAATCTTTTTTGATGTTTTAACTTTCCTTGCCTTTTTATCAGCCTGTTTTGAACTTTTTCAGAGTATTAGGCTTTTGTTTTCATTCTGTGTTACCAGCTATTAATTCCATCTTTTTAAATTAATTTATTTATTTTTAGTTTTCAACAGTCATTTCCACAAGATTTTGAGTTTCAAATTTTCTCCCCATCTCTCCCCTCCCATACCCCAAAACATCGTGTATTCTGATACAATGTGCCCTCCCTTTTATCACACTCCTCCCTTCCCTTATCCTCATCGTCTCTCTTTTCTTGTAGGGCAAGATACATTTCTATACCCCATTACCTGTATTTCTTATTTCCCAGTTGCATGTAAAAACAATTCTCAACTTTCATTCCTTAAAGTTCCAGCTTCTCTCTCTTCCTTCCTCTCCACCCATCCCCACTGAGAATACAAGCAATTCAATATAGGCTATATATGTGTAGCTTTGCAAAAAGACTTCCATAATAGTCATGTTGTGAAAGACTAACCATATTTTCCTCCATCCTATCCTGCCCCCTATGTATTCTATTCTCACTTTAGACCTTGTCCATCTCCTAAAGTGTTTACTTCTAATTACTCCCTCCTCCCATTTGCCCTCCCAACTACTATCCCCCACCCCACTTATCCCCTACTTTCCTGTAGTGTAACATAGATTTTCATACCAAATTGAGTGTGCATGTTATTCCTTCCTTGAGCCAAATGTGATGAGAGTAAGCTTCACTTTTTTCCTCTTACCTCCCCCCTTTTCCTCTCCATTGAAAAAGCTTTTTCTTGCCTGTTTTATGAGAGATAGTTTGCCCCATTCCATTTCTCCCTTTCTCCTCCCAAAATATTCATCTCTCACCCCTTAATTTTATTTTTTTAGATAGCATCCCTTACTATTCAACTCACCCTGTGCCCTCTGTGTATATATATATCTACATCTGTGTGTGTGTGTGTGTGTGTGTGTGTGTGTATGTATGTGTATAATCCCTCCAACTACCCAAATACTGAGAAAAGTTTCAAGAGTTACAAATATGATCTTTCCATGTGGGAATGTAAACAGTTCAACTTTAGTAAGTCCCTTATGATTTCTCTTCCCTGTTTACCTTTTCATACTTCTCTTGATTCTTGGGTTTGAAAGTCAGATTTTCTATGCAGCTCTGGTATTTTCATCAAGAATGCTTGAAAGTCCTCTATTTCATTGAATGACCATTTTTCCCCTGAGGTATTATACTCAGTTTTGCTGGGTAGGTGATTCTTGGTTTTCGTCTTAGTTCCTTTGACTTCTGGAATATCATATTCCAAGCCTTTTGATCCCTTAATGTAGAAGCTGCTAGATCTTGTGTTATCTTGATTGTATTTCCACAATACTAGAATTGTTTCTTTCTGACTGCTTGCAATATTTTCTCCTTGATCTAGGAGCTGTGAGTATAATGTTCTTAGGAGTTTTGCTTTTGGTATCTCTTTCAGGAGGTGATTGGTGGATTCTTTCAGTATTTATTTTACCCTCTGGTTCTGGGATATCAGGGCAATTTTCCTTGATAATTTCATGAAAGATGATGTCTAGGCTCTTTTTTGATCATGACTTTCAGGCAGTCCCATAATTTTTAAATTGTCTCTCCTGGATCTATTTTCCAGGTCAGTTGTTTTTCCAATGAGATATTTCACATTATCTTCTATTTTTTCTTTCTTTTGGTTTTGTTTTGTAATTTCTTGGTCTCTCATAAAGTCATTAGTTTCCATCTGCTCCATTCTAATTTTTAAAAAGCTGCTTTCTTCAGTGAGATTTTGAACCTCATTTTCCATTTGTCTAATTCTGCTTTGTAAATCATTCTTCTCCTCATAGACTTTTTGGGCCTCTTTTGTCATTTGAGTTAGTTTATTTTTAAATGTGTTATTTTCTTCAGCATTTTTGGGGTCTCCTTTAGCAAACTGTTGACTTGCTTTTCATGATTTTTCTTGCCTCTCATTTGTCTTCTCAATTTTTCCTCCACCTTTCTTACTTGATTTTCTTTTTGAGCTCTTCCATGACCTGAGACTATTACATATTTATTTTGGAGGTTTTGAATACAGAAACCTTGACTTTTATGTCTTCCTCTGATGGTATGCATTGTTCTTCCTCGTCAGAAAGGATGGGAGAAAATACTTGTTCACCAAGATAGTAGCCTTCTATAGTCTTATCTTTTTCCTTTTGGGGGTATTTTCCCCAGCCAGTTATTTGACTTTTGAGTCCTTTGTCAACAGGAGAGTATACTCTGGGGACCTGTAAGTCGGTTCTTCTAAGGTAGCACAATCAAGGGAGAAGAGTTTACTCCTCTCCTGGCCTGCACTCTGGTCTGGGAGTTACTGCAAGCTTTTCTGCCCAGGATCTGTGAGTAGAATTCCCTCTCTAGAGCCTCCATAGGCTCCACCACCACTCCAAAATGCTCCACCTCACCCCAGGACCGCCATTCAGGGCTGAGACCCAGATCAGCAGCTCCATTTCTCCAGGGTCTTTAGGCTGAGGGCTCCAAAAATGGAAGGTACTGCTGCTGCTGCCTGAGGCTGGTGCTAGAGCAAAGCCCTGCTCCCTTCTCACCCAGGTGAAAGAGCTTTCTCACTGACCTTTGAAGCTGTCTCTGGCATTTGTGTGTTGAGTAATCTGGGAACTACAACTGCTCCCTGTGATTCTGCCCCCTGAAGCCTGCTCTGGTCCTGTCTCTGCCATGCCATGCAGCCAAGGCTGGGCTATGCTCTACTTCAAATCAGATATGATAGACCTTTCCTGTCAGCCTTCCAGGCTGCCTTGGGCTGGAAATCTCTTTCACTCTGTCGTTTTGTAGCTTCTGCTTCTCTAGAATTTGTTGAGAGTAATTTTTACAGGTATTTCATGGGCTGTAGGGGGAGAGCTCCTACAGGTCGTCCTTCTACTCCACCATCTTGGCTCCTCACCAATTCCATCTTTTGTATATGTGTTTTTAATATCTCTACTCAGTCTCATCCAAATTTTTGTCTTTGTGTTTTCAGAATTTCATTCTTGAAAGCTTCCTATCAACTTGAACTGACTATTCTTTTGTTAGGATTTTAAGCCAAGGTTATCTACCTATCTTTCTAATCCTTTAAAATGTATTCTCCCAAATTCTAGGCTATATGTCAGACTTTGCTCAGCTTTCCACTCTCTTCTATGACAAATTCTGTGATAGAGTAATCATTCTTCTTAATGAAGTAGCCATAGTTTACACTCAGAATTGGTGAGAATTCAATGCCGAATTGGATTTCCTCTCCCTTTTGAAGGACGATATTATCATTAAATTAAATGAAATTGTTAGCTTCTCTGCTTTCGGCAGAAAGAAATCCTGATTCACTACTATATCCTGCTTCTGTCTTGTTTTCTGAACTTCTGAAGAGCTAGCCCTTTTCTTGACCAAGGCTAACCCCTCTAGATACACAAGTGATCTCAATCTGTCCTGTGTTCTCCAAAAGACTGCCTCCCTGAAAACCCCCTCTCTCACTTCTCTTCAGACTCTCCTTGTCTACTGTCCCTTCCCTACTTATTACAAGTGTGCCCATAGTTCCCCCTTCCTCAAAAAACCTTTATTTCATCTGTCCATTTGCACTGTCTTAACATCCATCTAGAGACCTTTCTTCAGCCTGTTAATTACCATCTTCTTCTTGATACTGCTTTTTGGTTTTTGTGACGCTGGTCTTTCCTTGTTTTTCTCCCTCCTGTTTAATCACTCCCAGTCCCATTTATTGGCTCTTCACACAGGTCATGCCCACTAACTGTAGGTACTCCTCATCGTTCTGTCCTGGGCCTTCTTTCCTTCCTCTTTACTATTTTATTTGGTGAGAATTAAGAAAAGGTCGTGATATTTGACTATTTAGAGATTATTGGTAACTTTGGAGAAAGCAGTTTTAGTTGGGTGATGAGTTCATAAGTCAGACTGTAGAGAGTTAAGAAAATGAGGAGGAGAAAAAGTGGAAGCACCTGTTACAGCTTTGTAAAGGAGTTTAGCCACAAAAGGCAGGAGAGATGGGATGATAGTGTGCCATTTCATTATGAGCTTCTTAAGGTCAGGGACTTGGTTTTTTGTTTTGTTTTAATTTTTAAACCTTCTTTTGTATCCTGAGTGCTTAGCATAGTGTCTGGGACTCAGTAAGAGCTTAACAGACTCTTTGTCTATTTCTTTCTATCTGTTGACAAAATTAGTAATGGTTGTAACTACTCTGATCTTCAACCAAGTGCTCTCCCAGATGCTTCTCCATTCTGATTCTTTTATTTTTCCCACATAAGTAGATATCCATCTGCAGTGCTTCTTTTTGCCTATTCTAGTTCTTTTGAAGCAGACATCGAAGATACCAAGGTCACCCACAGTATCCTTGACCATCACCAGTTTTTGGAAAAGAAGGACAAAGAAGTTCCTTTGAATGATGCTTTTCTTTGTCTTGCATTCTCAGAGAGGACCAATGACATCAGGAAGGTGATGTCATGACTTGCAAGTGAATTGGATTTAAGTGCAAAGTCACCAGCCTCACTTTCTCAACCACATGGGTCCTGTGGCAAGACATAGATCAGGATGACTGGAGATCGCTGTGCCCATCTAAAGTCACATTTCAGTCATAAATCTCATCCTAACCTGTCTCAGCAGAATCTGTGAAGTTGAATTTGCCTGTTTTTTTATTAGGATCTCTCGTTCATCTTGGATGTTGCCTGTATGTTTTTATTTATGATTATGTTTTCTATTTTTAAAAGCCACATTTATTAAGCACCTGCTCTGTTTGGATAGCATAGCATAGTATAAAAAAAACCCTGCATTTGAAGTTAGAAAATTTGAGGGTTAAAATTCTGGCTGTCACTTTATTAGTAATATCTCATAGTTAACTTACTGGTACCCCTATATCTTTTTTCTTGTGAAGTGCTCTTAAACCAGATCTCCCCTATTCTTGTACTTTCTCTCCTATTCTTGTACTTACACAGTTAGTTGTTTTAACTATAAATGCATGATTTTACTTTGTTCCTTCTTAAATGTCATCTTGTCAGATTTGCCCATCACTCCAACTCCTTTTGAATCCTGATTTCCTCAACCTTTGCATTAGTTCTCTGTCCCACTTTTGTATCTTATCTTGTTGTTGTTGTTGTGTTGCTCTTTTGTTGCCCAAGATGGCTTGCAATCTCATATTGACTCTACATATACATTCCTATTAAACACATTTTCACATTAGTCATGTTGCATCGATGAATTATAACGAATGCTTGAGAAAAATAAAACATAATAAAGGAGAAAAGACTCTGCTTTATTCTGTATTCTGACTCTGTAGTTCTTTCTCTGGATATAAATGGCATTTTCCATCATGACTCCTTTGGAAATGTCTTAGGTCTTTGCATTGATGAGAAGGTCTAAATCTTTCAAAATCAGTCATAACATACAGTGGCTGTTACTGTGTATAATATTGTCCTGGTTCTCCTCACTTCACTCAGCATCAGTTCATGTAAGCCCTTCTAGGCCTCTCTGAAGGCTTCCTGTTCATCATTTCTTATCACACAATAGTATTCATTATATTCATATACCACTACTTTTTCAGTCAATCCCCAATTGATGGGCATCCCCTCAATTTCCAGTTTTTGCCCACCACAAAAAGAGCTGCCATGAATATTTTTGTATATGTGGGTTCTTTTCCCATTTTTATTATCTCTTTGGGATACAGCCCTGGAAGTGGTATTGCTGGGTCAAAGGGTATGCACATTTTTATAGCCCTTTGGGCATAGTTCCAAACTGCTCTCCAGAATGGTTGGATCAGCTCACAGCTCCACCAACAATGAATTAGTGTTCCAACTCTCCCACATCTTCTCCAACATTTATTATTTTCCTATTTTGTCATGTTAGCCAATCTGATAGGTGTGATGTGGTACCTCAGAGTTGTTTTGATTAAGCAGACATTTTAATCCCTTAGATATCATCATTTTCTACTGTCATTATTGAGATCATCTGCTCCCATGGTTTCAGTTATCATTTCTGTGCAAATGACTGTCAAATCTATTTGTCCACCATTCTCCCATCTCTGACTGTTTATTATGTTTGACTGTGAATCATATCTGTCAAGGATACCTGATAAATAGATGGAAAAATATTTGGAACATATTCTTCTAGTTTTTGTTTTTCAGATATTTACAGCAAAAATGAAAAAAACTAAGTATTTCTGATCTTAGTCTTTGGTTATGCCATGATAATTCACATTTACATACCATTTTACAATTTAGAAAGTATTCTTCATGGACTCCTGAGATAGGTAAGATAATTGTCATCCCTAAATTACAGATAAGGGGGAATTGAAATTAGCTGAGGTCTAAATAAAATCTATGTGAATTTTTATTCATTTGGTATAAATCTACTGGTAAATTAGATTTCCCCCTCCACTAAAATCAAATTAGCTAATGTTTTATCTATTTTATTGATGTTTTTACCCCCAAAAGCCAGTTTTCAATGTAATTTTTAATTCAGTGGTTTTTCTTTTATTTTTCCAAATTGTTTGTCTCTTCTTTATTTTCATAATTTATATTTTGGTGTTGAGCTGAGGATTTTTAGTTTTTTGACTTTTTATTTTTTTTAGTTACATGCTTTTGGATCAGAGCAACATAGCTTCAGCCTCACTCCTGTTGCTGCTTCCTGCCATGTATACAGCCACAGGGCCTAACCCAAACCTGTTGTTTTAAAGTTCTGCATAGGCCTCCTTGGCTCAGCTCTCTGTCAGTGTCAAAAGGTCTCTACCTGTCTTCTTGTGCTGACCTGTGCCAGAATGATGTTGCACTGTGATTTCTCTTTGCATTTCCCAATCACCACTTAGTCTTACTTGACCATCTTTGCTGATCCCATTCCATATGAGTGGTTAGGATTGCTCCCTGATGAACTCAGAGTGGAATCAGTGCAATGCTAAAGTGATAGACCAAATAAAAAATTTCCTGTTGGTTATCTCCTGTTTTCCATACCACTGCCTCCCCCTAATAGGATCATCCTTCTCTCCTTTCCACTCTTCACCCGCCACTTCAGTTTTCATGTATTTTTACTAGTTTGGTTTTCATCTTAATGCATTGGATAGCACCAAACTCTTGATTTTAACAAAGAACTCCAACTTCTGAAATCGATGGCAATTTTTTGATATTTAAATCATCTCTAAAAAATAGAAATGTGATTCAAATATAAGCTAACTTATCTGAATTAAGAGCAAAGAACACAAGCTGCTATTTCAGCCTATAATCTAATCCTAACCAACCAAAATGTTGGCAGTTAGAAAAGAGATTTAACATTATGTTAAGAGCTACTTGTGAAGAAGGAAAGAAATAAGGCTCCATGAAGAAAATATATAGTGCTATCATGGCTTCTATTGTCAGATGAAGAGTATATACATTTCAATGAATTCCGCATTTCTTCTTTCTTTTCATTTTCTGAATGGATTATCCCATATCTTTAGACATAAGTCTTTATCCTTACTATAAAACAAATAAGATTATAAATAGAAAATGTAGTTATTGTATATGTGTGTGTACACACACACACACACATATATACATATTCCTTCTTGTCAGGGATTTTTTTTTTACTTTTGTCCTTGTTTCCCTTTCTCCTGCCATATCATTTAGTAAATACTTGTTGATTAATACATAAATGGATATTTATGTTCCTGAGAGTTCTGTGAAACCAACCTGTAGTTCATTTCTTATTACTCGAGATGACTTCTAAGTTGTTTAGAATGGGGATGTACAGTTGGTAATATAAATTCTTAGTGGCACTCCAAGTTGATTGTTACCTGTTTTTTTCATTAGTGTTTCCTCTTCACTTTAAGGCTAGGTAGTACAGTGGCTAGAGTACCAGAGCAGAAGTCAGAAGACCTGATTTCAAATGCAGCTTCATCAGATGCTTCCAAATGTGTGACTCTAGCAAGTTACTTATCCTTTGTTTGCCTAAGTTTCATCATCTGTAAACTGTACAGAATACCTAACTCCCAGGGTTTTTATGAGGATCAAATGACAGAATGTTTATAACATGCTTAGTCCAGTGCTTGGCACATAGCAGGGGCTATATAAATGTTAGCTATCATCATCATCATCAATTATTATTATGAAACTGCAAGTGAATTAATTTAAAATTAACCCTTTAGATAGCGGACAAGAATATAATTTCCTGTCTAGGTTAGAATTGTTTTATTTTTCCAAGTTCTTTTTGGTCTTATATTGAAATTACTCTTGGTGCAGTGAATAGAGCACTGATCCTGGAGTTAGGAGGACCTAAGTTCAGATTCGGCCTCAGACGCTTGACATTTACAAGCTGTGTGACCTTAGGCAAGTCACTTAACCCCAATTACCTCACCTGTCCCCTCCAAAAAAAAGAGAAAAAATAAATTATTGCTGTACGTATTGTATGTATGTGTGCATGTTGTATATATCTTTGTCATTAATCAAGAAAAGCCACTAAATTGTATTTATGCTTTGACAGAGTAGTCCCAGCATTGTGAATATATTCTGGGATTTTTTTTTTTTTACATTTTTTACATATAATTTAGTAAATACTTGTTGATTAATTGATAAATGGATATTTATGTTCCTGAGAGTTCTGTGAAACCAACCTGTAGTTCATTTCTTATTACTTGAGATAACTTCTAAGTTGTTTAGAATGGGGATGTACAGTTGGTAATATAAATTCTTCATTTTACAAAAGGAAAGTCCCCATATTGTAACAAAATATTCATCATAGTAAAACTCTTTGCTGCCTATCTGTTGGGGAAGGATTGAAAATATTGTGATATATAAATATAATAGAATATTATTACACCATAAGAAGTGCTAAATTGAGGAATTCAGAGAATCATAGGAACATTTGTGTAAACAGATGTGGAAAAGAGAGTAGAAACAAGAGAATGATCTATAAAATAACCACAAAACTGTAAACAGAAACAACCCTGAAATACCGCCAGACTTCGATTAATTGTAGAGACTTATCTTGATCTCAGAGAAAAGAGAAGGGAATTATAACTCTGGTAGAGACTGAGAGTTCGGAAACTTGTGCATGTTCTGTCAGACACAGTTGCTTTATCAGTTGGGTATTACTCAAATGCTACTTTATTATAAGAAGAAGATTTGAAGGGGGAGAATATATCATAAAATTATTTTTATTAAAAAGAAGCATAACTGAAAGTTATTGGGAGATTTTTGAAGCAGACCAAAACAAACCCAATAAATCGCATTATTCCAAAAGAGATTTTTCATGGAGGTAGTTGTAGGAAAAATTATATGACATGACAGATTGGAAGAAAAATTGCTTGGGCAAAGTTTTGGAAATAGTATTAAGAATAAGACTGGAGATGGCCACTGAAGAACTAGCTTGACTTACATAAATTCGTTTTGATATGTAATATAGGAGAAAAGAGTAGAGGGTAACTCAAGCTAATAGCATTTTGAAAGACCTTGTAGCCAACTGCTAAGCTGGAAGGTAATATGGAAACCATGTGGTCTCTCAGATGTGGCACCCCTTCTCCCCCAGTCCTCTTGCCATAATTAGATAATTTTTTTGATAGCATAGATTTCTTTATAAATACATAATAGTAATCAAAACTCAGTCATTTCTGAAGCTTCTTCCATTTGTTAACTGTTTCATTTATAAAGATTTTCTATTTATAGGACAAGAAAACCCTATATAATTGAATTTCTTTCTTGATTAAAGAAAAGTGAATAGTAATGGAAAGACTTTCTGCTGGTTCATTTAATGTAGAAAATTGTGTATATTTTTCACTTGTTTATTAGGAAAATCTTTAAGTACTTATGTAACATTCTTAGTGCAGCCTACCATAGTTTCTTTTCCAGAAGACAAAGAAACAAAAAACCTAACCCCTTGCCTCACTGTGTGGACTTCACAAAATAATGTGCACTTTACAGATTAAAAGGAGTTGGACATACACCTTGATGTTTGGGAGGGCTGAAACTGGTGGATAACTAATTATTCACAGGGTTAAACCCTGATCACTGAAGTACTCCACTGGAGACTTCTTTTCCATTTGGCATTGAACCAATAACTATTTTTTCAGTTCAGCCTTTCAGTCTGTGCTCTCATGTAGCTCAGATCTTTCCCAAGTTTTCCCAAAGAGTAGCATGAGCAATTTCTATCACTTTACTTCAGTCTAGGCTAACTATATCTGCAGGATTTCACTGACTTAAAATGTAAATTTAATAACTCCCAGAAAAGAAACTGGAGTCTGATATGACTTTTTTTTTTAAACAAAAATGTTTCATTGAAGTGTTCTTATGTGTGTATAATTGTCACTTCCTCCCTTGTCCATCCCTAGAGAAGACTTCTTTGTGACAAATGATTCACTTTTGACAACGTATGCCTCATTCTGTCCTTGTAGTCTGCCATTTTTCTCCCAAGAGGAAGTTAGGCATGCTTCCCTAGCAAGACCTCTGGGTTTGGGCACCGAATTGATCATAACTCTTCTGTCGTTCCAAAGTATTTTCTCTGTAGGTGTTATTGCTGTATAAACTGTCCTGCTGCTTCTGTTCACTTAGTCCGGCATTACTGCATAAAACGTCCCCACGTTGCTTTGAGACCATCTTTTTCTTATGGTGCAGTAATACGAGGTGTCCCAAAAGCCTTACAGAAGTTTTAAGCTATTGAAGTTTAAACCATTTTCTATCACATTTATATATCATGACTTGTTCAGCTATTCTCCAAATGATGATTCACCCCTTTGTTTCTGCTTCTTTGCTGTAACAAAAAAAGAGCTGTTTACAAATTTTTTTTATGTATTGATCCTTTTCCCTTTTTAAAAAATGTCTTTGGGATATAGGTCTAGTAGTGATATCACTGTGTCATAGAGTATGTACAGTACATAGTTCCAGAGTTCTTTGCACAATGACTGGACCAGTTCCCAGCTCTGTGAACAGTGTTAAATTTAATCATTGTCATCTCCCTCTCTCATCAACTTTAGCAATCTGATGGGAATGAAGTGGAACCTCACAATTGTTTTAATATGTGTTTCTCTAATTACTGATGGTTTGGAATACATATATGTGTATATGTATTGGAATACATATATATGTGTATATATATATACACACACACATATATATATATATATCTTTTGATAGCTTGAATTGTTTTTTCCTTGACAACTATGTATTTATACCCTTTGACTATTTATTGCAGGATGGGTCTTATTCTTACGTATTTGAATTAGTTCCCTACACGTATTCTGTAACCAATGTTTACCAGCAAAACTTGCTACAAAAATTTATTCCTCAATTAATTATTTTCCTGTCACTTTTGTCAGTAAGTAATGACAGTTTTTAACTGTATCAGTTTTATTGATGCAAAACTTTTCAATTTTATGTAATTAAAAGTGTCCATTTGCCTTTTTTTCTTTTTCTTAAATTTTTTTTATTATACTTTATGTGTATTCGCATAGGGATTTAAATGTCCATTTTAGATCCCTATCACTTAGTACATTATAGAGTAGCAATAAATACTCTCTATTCATTCCTCATAACAATAATATCAGTATCATTCCTAGCCTGTTAATGCAATGCTTTGAAATATACATTTTAAAGCAACAAGATGGTACAGTATGTTTTCACAATTCCTTTTCGACAGTAAGGTTCAGGGCCTGAGTTTCAATTCAGAGGAACATCATGACACAACAATAAATAATTTTTATTTATGGTTTGTGATATTATAAATATTCTTTTTTCTTCTTTAAAAAAACTAATCTTTCTTAGACTTAGTATACAATGATCTATGTGAGTGACTTAGCCATTCTTAGCAATACAGTGATCCAAGACAGTCCTAATTGACTTATGATAAAAAATGCTATCTACCTCCAGAGAAAGAATTGATAGAGTCTGAATGCAGATCAAAGGATATTTTTTTTACTTTGTTTTTCTTGTTTGTTTTTTTGGTCTATGTTTTCTTTTATTACTAATATAGAAATGTATTTAATGTAACTGCCTATGTATAACCTATAGAAAATTGTTTGCCTTCTCAGTGAGGAGAGAGGTAGGGAAGAAGGAAGAAGTTAAAAGTCAAAATTTTAAAAAATAAATGTTAAAAATTTTTATATGTAATGGAAGAAAAATTAAATATTAAATAAATATATTGTTTAAAATGATGTTTCTCTTTCACTTCTCCCCTTCCCTAATAAGAATTTTAAAACAAGCAAAAAAAAAAAATCCTTCAATACATAGCTGAATAGTCCAGTAAGATAAATTCTCCCATTGACTGTTCTGAAAATATATGTATCTCATTTTTGCATTTTAAATTCATCATATCTTTTATCTTCGTTCATATGGACTCATGTTCTATAATTGTTTTAATTATATTTCTAGCGTCTTTTAAAGTGTTTTTCTCTATATTGTTAATATCATTGTATAAATTGTTCTGGCTCTACTCACCTTGTTCTATCCCTTCATAGAGGTCTTCTCATTTTTCCCAAAAAATACCTATTCTATCTTCAATTACATTCACATACCACAATTTGTTTAGCACATTCCCCAGTAGAATATCCCTTTAGGTTCTAGTTTAGGGCTAATAGGAAAAACCAGCTACAAATATTTTTGTACATATAGATCCTTTTCCTCTTTATTTGATTTCTTTCAGATTTAGGATTAGTAACAGTATATCTGGGTCAAAGGGCATGCACATTTTAGTAATTTGGGAGGCATTAGTTCCAAATCCCTTTCCAGAATTGTTGAATCAATTCACAGCTCCATCAGTAATGCACTGCTGTGCCTGTTTCCCCATAAATCCTCCAAAATTTGCCTTTTTCCTCTTTTGTCATCTTTGGTGATCTGATGCTATGAGGTAGAATTTCAAAGTTTTCAATTTACAATTCTTTAATTATTTGTGATTTAGAGCATTTTTTCATTGTAGTTGTTGGTAGCTTGGATTTCTTACTTTGAAGACTTCTTGTTCAAACCCTCTATCCATTTGAGAATGGCCCTTAGTTTTATATGTTGGATACTAGACCTTTATTACAGAAACTTGCTGTGAATATTTTCCCCCAGTAACTTGTTTCCTTTCTAATTTTACTTCATTCAGTTTGTGCAAAAACTTTTAAATATTATTTAAACAAAATTACTTGTTTTAATTTGTGTGTGATCTTCTCTATTGCTTGTGTAGTTATGGACTCTTCTCCATTTGGAGAATGCATCTATAGTTGCAAATGGTAATTTTTTTCTTGTTCCTTTAATTTCTTTATTACATTACCTTTTATATTTAGATTATGTTATCTATTTGGAGCTTATCTTGGTGTTTGAGTTGAAGTGTTGGTCTAAACTTAATTTCTGCTCATCCCCTGTCCAGTTTTCCCTACAGTTTTTTTAAATTAATTTATTTATTTTTGGTTTTCAGCATTCATTTCCACAACATTTTAAGTTCTAAATTTTCTCCCCATGTCTCATCTCCCATGACCCCAAAACACCATGGGTTCTGATTATCCCTTCCTCCAGTGTACCCTCCCTTCTATCATACCCCTCCTTTCCCTTATCCCTATATTCTCTCTTGTAGGGCAAGATAGATTTCCATATCCCATTACTTGTATTTCTTATTTCCCAGTTGCATGTAAAAACAATTCTCAACATTCATTCCTTAAACTTTGAGTTCCAACTTCTCTGCCTTCCTTCCTCCCCACCCATCCCCACTGAGAAGGCAAGCAATTCAATATAGGCTATATACGTGTAGTTTTACAAAAGACTTCCATAGAAGTCATGTTGTGAAAGACTAATTATATTTCCCTCCATTGTATCCTGCCCCCTATTTATTCTGTTCTCTCTTTAGACCTTGTCCCTCCCCTAAAGTGTTTACTTCTAATTACTCCCTCCTCCCATTTGTCCTCCCTTCTGTCATCTCCCCCACACCTCACTTATCCCCCTTCTTCCATACTTTCCTGTAGTGTAAGATAGATTTTCATGCCAAATTGAGTGTGCATGTTATTCCTTCCTTGAGCCAAATGTGATGAGAGTAAACTTCACTTTCTCCCTCTCACCTCCCCCCTTTTCCCCTCCATTGAAAAAGCCTTTTCTTGCCTCTTTTATGAGAATTTGCCCCATTCCATTTCTCCCTTTCTCTTCCCAATATATTCCTCTCTCACCTCTTAATTTTATTTTTTTAGATACTATTCCTTCCTATTAAACTTACCCTCTGCCCTCTGTCCTCTGTCTATATGTATATAATCCCTGAACTACCCAAATACTGAGAAAAATCTTAAGACTTAAAAATATTATCTTTCCATGTAGGAATGTAAACTGTTCAACTTTAGTAAACCCCTTATGATTTCTCTTTCCTATTTACCTTTTTATGCTTCTCTTGATTTTGGGGTTTAAAAGTTAAATTTACTATTCAGCTCTGGTCTTTTCATCAAGAATGCTTGAAAGTCCTCTATTTCAGTGAATGACAATTTTTTCCCTGAAGTATTATACTCAGTTTTGCTGGGTAGGTGAATTCTTGGTTTTAATCCTAATTCCTTTGACTTCTGAAACATCATATTCCAAGCCCTTTGATCCCTTAATGGAGAAGCTGCTAGATCTTGTGTTATCCTGATTGTATTTCCACAATATTCGAATTGTCTCTTTCTGACTGCTTGCAATATTTTTTCCTTGACCTGGGAACTCTGGAATTTGGCTACAGTGTTCCTATTTGTACTGTAGAAATAGTTTGGAAGGGTACCTTCTTTTGTTAATATTACAAGTAGTTTATATAATATTGGAATTAATTGTTCATTCAATGCTTGATAGAATTCACTTGTGCAGAAGTAGATATCAGGATCCATTTTCACATGACCCTGGGCTCATTGAACAATAGAATGTGTACTGAATTAGAAATCAGAGGATCCAAGTCCAAATCCTCTCTCCTCCTCCTCTTCTCCATGCTGCTCTTCACATGGCATGACTTTTCCTCTAAATGTGCTGTTACACACTGTCTCCCATGCCTTGAAAGTACTCCCTCCTTACCTCTTCTTCATAAAATTCCCAGTTTACTACCAACCGTACCTCAGATGCTACTTTCTACTGGAGGCCTTCTTCATTCCCCAACCCTCATCTACTACTGATTTTCCTCCTAAAATTACCCTATTATTTCTATATTTTATGTCTTCTTTCCCTTGACTGAAGGCAAGCTTCTTAATGGCAGGAACTTTGCATTGCTGTCTCTAAGCACTCCACCCAGAACCATACCTGGCATGTAATAGGCACTTAGTAAATGTTTATTTCTACTGTTCAATTAATGAATGATTGATTCCCATGTGATCTTAGGTGAGTCACAACCTCTCTAGGCCTCACTTTCCTCTACTGTTAAATGAGAAAGTTAGACCAGATATCTTCCATAATTCCAGATTTAATTCTACTATCCTATTTTCTTCATTTCTCCATTTATCTTTCAGCCTTTAGTTTAAGTGGTTGACTGTCATAATAAGAATACTTGGTTTTTTTAAACTTTGTCTTTATCAGATGACTCAAATTGATCAGGGTAAAGTTCTTCTCTTATAGAAACTAGGGTTTGTTTCTAGAACAAAAGTAACAGTAGTTGCTCCTCTCAATTACTTTCCAGATTTTGGGTTCAGTAACATCTTTACCCCAGGGCAGTTACTGAAGACCTGGTGTGGGAGTCCCCCATATGCTGCCCCTGAGCTCTTTGAAGGAAAGGAATATGATGGGCCCAAAGTGGATATTTGGGTAAGTTGTTGTTTTGCATAATTAACACATGACACACTAGTCATAACCTCATCTTAGAGTACCCTACAAATTCTGTGCTTATAGGAGCAGTGGAATCTTGGTCAAATATTTATTCCATAGGGCTTGCCTCCTAATAGACATCATATATGATGAGCTAACATAGGAAATTACGTTAAAATTACATAAATACCACAACTTCTAATCTGTTCAAGTGGTTACTCTGCCTAGAACAAAGGATTCTTCCTTTTGTTGCCACACTCCATACTTGAGGAGGGTAATAGCTAGAAAAATATTTGGAGTATTACATTGAAATGAAAACACATCAGTGAAAGAGAGTTCCTTCCATATTCTGAAAATTCAGTCTTGGCACAGACCAATAGCAACAGTTTTATTTCTCCAAGAAATTGTTCCATTGTCGTGTATATGACTGTCATCTTCATGCTCACATTACATTGATATATTTCATTTCTTTTCTTGTGGGCTAATGATATATATTCTTTGTTTGGAATCCAGAGCCTTGGAGTAGTCCTCTATGTGCTTGTCTGTGGAGCCCTGCCATTTGATGGTAGCACCTTACAGAATCTTCGGGCTCGGGTGCTGAGTGGAAAGTTCCGAATTCCATTTTTCATGTCCACAGGTAAGTAAATTGGTGGCACATAGCACAGATACCTTCTACTAGCACTGAGGACCTGGCAGTGGGGCCGAGTGGACAGGAAACTCTCGTCAGACCCTAAGTTGCTGGTTTATTTGCTGCCAGCTATATGACTCTTTTCATACTTAGAGTGACTCAGGTCAAAACTGCTATTCACTGAGACCTGACTCGAAGCTGAGGGTAACAGCTAATTTTATATCTCAGTTTTCCACTTACAACTCCTGTGGAAAGTTGGGGTTTCTTAGCTTCCTACTTCTTCCCACTCCCTAGTCAAAAGAACAAATAAATAAGCAGATAAATAAATAAAAGTTTTGAATGAGTGGGCAGTAAAGATCTTTTGGAAGGTCTTAAAGACTAAAAAAAGTGACTGGAATCTAAGGCACTTTGCCATCTATCTTTACATTAAAATGGGAGGGCTGCAGAGGAGTTTTAGTGAGTGATGTTTTCAGTTCTGTTGAATAATGTGTTCATTTTAATGGAGAAGAGACAAAGTACATATCCATACCTATTGGCTCAGACGCAAGGGTCCAGACATGTATGTAGCCTCTGGGGGAATAAGTAGAAAAAAATTAGCCATATTTCACTTTCAATGAAATTCCATTTCCCTGGAGATAATGAGTGAAAGATGTGGATCTTTGCTGAGCAAGGAAAGAATAGCTTTCCTATTTTGATTCTTGTGTGAAAGGCAAGGCAGGTCTGACTGCCCTTGCCTCTTAAGGTCATTAGGGGGTCAGTATCTTTCAAGGATATTTATAGAGACAGAGCATAAAAGAACAACTTTTTCCTCTACTTCTTTGGTCTCTGTAATATCCTGCATGAATTATGCTATCATCTCTTTCTTGAGCTACTTTATGCCTGAAAAGAAAGGATATAACAATGGGATAGAGTGGTGAATTACTTTGTTGGGGTCATTCTATATAGGCAGCTAGAATTTTTCCTATTCTTCTTGGCTTATTTCCAAATTTTAATTGGATTTTTTGTCCTCTGTTTGTCTCATTTGATAAACATTAACCAAGCACCTGTTTTATGTGCAATGTGTTGTGAAGGATATAGAGTTGTATAGTAGCTACCATTTACTGTGTATTGTACTTTAAGGTTTGCAAAGCAGTTTACGTATATTAACCCATGTGATCCACACAGTAAACCTGTGAGCTCGGTACTGTTATTGTCCTCATTTCACAGATGAGGAAAATGAAGTTGAGAGAGGTTATGTGACTTGTCCAGGGTCACATAGCTTGGAAGTATGTGAGGCTGGATTCACTCAGGTCTTTTTTGCTCTCAAGTCCTATGTTCTCCCTACTGTACCCCTTGCTCACTATCGTGTGCACAGGTATCTACACTACAAGATCGTATGTGATAAATATTTATGTTACATGACTGTAAACTTAATTCCATCTGGTAAATGTACCTTCTGTATGTGAGACATTGGCAGTACAATGGAAAAAGTAACACAGGCAACATTTTTCTTGGAGTGAGTTTTGTTTTTGTCCAAAGCCTGCTGATCCGTTGTATCTGGACTTATATATTCTGCTACATTTGGGACAGCTGAGGCTCCATAGGCAGAAGAAATATAAGATGCCAGAATTGCAGAATACTGTGAGAATTCCTTCATCCTGATACTTCACTGACCTTCTGGACTAGGGCTTTTTGATTGTTTATGTGTCAGACTCTTGGCATTCTGGTGAAGACTATAGTTCCTTCTCAGAAGAATCTTTTTAAATATACAAAATACATAGAACTACAGAGAAAACCAGTTATGATAAAATAAAGATGTAATTGTTTTCCCATGCACATTCATGGATACCTCTGAAATTTATCTATACACCCCAGGTAAAGAATCCTTACTGTAGACCTTCACTCATAAGTCAAAGGTGCCTTCAGTTCCTCAACTTAAAACATGCTCATCTAATAAATTATTCTGGTCTGACCAATTGCTAGAATTCGTCCTTAATGGTTTATCTTGGTGAAATGACTGAATAATTGTGCAGTTGATCTCCCTGTTTATGAGTCAAGGTAAACACTGCATTCTTTTTATTTAGAGGGAACTAAATGTTTGCATTGTTCATAAACATTTTTGTCAAAAAAGATGTCTTGTTCGGGTGAAAGACTTGATAAGCTAAACCCTTCTAGAATGTATTATAAAAGGCTGTTTCATCTTGCTCTTCTAACTTCCAACTGTTCATTGATCATGCAGTCAGTATTCTTGGTATTGGATTTTTGACAACTCCTAACTATGTTCTTCATAACAAGTTTGTTAATATGTAGAACATGGAACAATCATGGGTCCTTTCAGATTTCTATTATACTATGAATGTTTTCTGCATGGTTGAGTGTGTTGTGATAGTTGGGAATAGTAGCTGATATAGTTGCTCTTTTATGATAGAAGAGTTAGTTCACAGGTAGTTAATTGGAACAAAAGCTTCAGTACATACATAGTGAATATAGAAAAGCATGCCAACTTGACACATAAACTTTTGAATACTTGGAGTGATTTTTACCTACTGTCAGCAATACAGATGAGTTAGTATTGCCTGAAATCGTTCATTGAATTCCAAGTCATTCATGGGAAAGACATCAGAAGGACAGTTGAATGAAAGAGGAAAGGGTTAGGTTATTCATTCTTTCCCTCAGTTAATATAATGTATACGTACTACAGAAGTTCCTTATATGTTTGTAGCAGTCCTAAAGACCCGGAGGTAATTGACTGCATTCTGTGTTGGAGCAAGATTGTACCCAGCATTATCCAGACAGTTCACTTGATATGGAGGATACTGAGAGGGTTATTTCACAATCTTGATAGTTTTTTTTTTTAATTCTGTGGCGCTGCTGGACATAGTGTGACTATAAGAATAACCATTGTGTATCTAGTATTTTAAAATTTGCAGAATCTTTTCTTTACATTATTTCATCTGAGCCACACAGTAACCTCATGAGCTGGATATTACATGTATCTCCATTTTACAGACAAGGGGACTGAGGCTATTAGAGGGCAAGTGACTTGTCACAAATCAAAAGTGGGATTTGGGCCTAAGTTTTGCTGATTTTAAGCCCAGAACTTTCTCTACTGTGTCATACTACTTGACACATACTCCTTTTTCAGGTTCAGTGTCACAAATCTGAGCTAGGTTTATCTTTTTCTGTCGTACTGGAATCTTCTTGTCAGAACACTTGGTTTTGATGTTTATTAGCTCCGAATACTTGGCTGAGCCTCACTTTATTTGTTTTTGAAACGCAGATTAATAATAATTATATGACCTTTTTCATGCGGTTTCTATGATGGAAGAATAGTTGTGAGGAAAGTGTTTTAGGAAGAGGAGAATTATTGTGATAACATCCACAACTTAACACGGTAAATCAAGCCAGCAGGCTTTCTGATGTGGTGGAAAGAATGCTGAATTTTAAGTTAAAGGACGTGGGTTCAAATCCTAGCTCTACCACTTAACTGCCTATGTGATTGATCTTGGGCAAGTTTCTTACTCTATAGATGAGCAAGGTGGGCTAGCTGACCTCCAAGGTCCTTTTCAACTCCAAGCCTGTGATCTGATAAATGAGTATTTATTAATTAGACCCTACTGTATTCACTGCAGAGAAGTGATGGGGGGAACAGGAGGGAGGGGGAAGATATAATTCTTACTATAAAGGAGCCTACACCACAGAGGAAGAAATTGCATGTACAGCAATGAATGAGCCAAAAATATGATAGAATATTAAACTCTTCGAGCCAGAGTGGGTTTTATGGAGGAGTGGATAGAAAGCCATTCTTTAAACTAAGATGTCCCAAGGTCAAGTTATTGTTTCTTAAATGTGCTTAATGCATAACTCTGGGCATATCACTTGACCTCTTGTTCTAGGCAAGTGTCTAAGGACTTTAAGTTGCACAGAAGGTGTTAGCAGTGAATAACAGGTTCAGTCCCTGTGTTGTGTGTGAAAGGGGTGTCATGATGAAGGTAGGTACTTAGTAGCCATGTGATCCCTGGTAAGTTATTCACTTTCTCGGTGGCTCAGTTTTCTCACCTTTAAATGACGAGACTTCAGTGACTGCTGAGGTCCCTGCTCTAGAACCGTGAACTTAAGAATATGAGGACTTTCCAAGGAGTTGGTAAAGTTTTCTACCTTTTGGGCTAAGGGAGAAAGTAGTGATGTGAACCAATGTAAGCCATTTATCATTAACTCCTGTTAGACAAAATCAACTTTAAAAGATGAATGAAAATCTGCTATCAAAAACAACTGACCAGAAAATAACAGTTTGAGACTATTTGGACGATCAGAAAATATATTTTTAAAAAAAACCTGGACACTATATTTTATGAAATTGTAAGTGAAAACTGCTCAAACCTGTTAGAACCAAAGGGTAAAGTAAAAACCAAGAGAATCCACCAGTTTAAAGAAACTCTGAAATGAAAAGTTCCAGGAATGTCGTAGTCACACTCCGGAGAAGAGGATTTATTTGTGAAGTTGGGATTCACTCAAAGGGCTGCACTTGAGGACCTAGAGGGGGGCCACATGTGGCCTTGAGGCCACAGGTTCCCTACCCAAAGAAAAAATACTTCTGAGTAGCCAGGAAGAAAGAGTTAGAATACAAATAGGATCACTCCAAACTTGGCATTTTCTAGTCTAAACAATAAGAGATCTTAGAATGTAATATTTTCAAAGGTTTGTTCCCCTGATTAGAGGGTAGAGCCATGAACTCAAGATCCTTCATTTAAGGAGGGAGTCCACCTCAGACATTTCATTTCTCCCCTGATTATCCTACTTTGGGACTTAGACTGTAAGCTCCTTGAGGGCAGGGACTATCTTTTTTCATATTTGTGACTCTAGTGCTTAGTACAGTACATGGCACATAGCAGGTGTTTAATAAATGCTTACTGACTGGTTGAAGGACTGGAAAATTACATACAGGTTGTATTGTATACGCTTTACCATCAAGTATAAATTATCCTGCACATCTCTGAGTATAACTTTATAGAGAAAAAAATGGGACTTTTATGGAATATAAGATTTTTCACCATCCTTGATGGTGAAGTAGGAGCATTAGAATACAAACGTGAATCAAGAGAAACCTAGAAAGTAAATTTATTTGAGCAATTGAAAGGGGCTATATGATGATAAAGACCTAACATTCTAATTGGGGAAAAAGAAATGTGTCTCTTCAGAAAATATCTTATAAAGACCTTCAAAGAATTAAATGAGACAAACAGAAGACCTGGGGTGTGGCCTAGTTCTCTTCTGATATTTTTAAGACGAGGGGAAAAGGAGGGAGAAAGAAATCCACTAGTGGGCAAAAGGGCTTTCTATTATAATTTTTGTGTATGAGAAGAAAAATTTACAAAAGGAGCAGAAGAATTAGGCATCAGATGAACTTTGCTTTTATTTGAATTGGACAGAGGGAAATTGAACACACACACCCAGAATTTGATGCAGAAATATGCAGAAATACTCAACAGAAAAAAAAGTAAGATGGTGCTAGGGTGTATTATGAGGGAGAATGATACCAAGGAGAAAGTAGTTGAAAGCAAAAGCAAAACAAATGAAGCAGTTTCCAAACTGTCAGACAACAGCTTAACAAATGATAGTATATGACTCTAATGGAATATTATTATGCTGTAAGAAAGGACCAAAAGCAGTTTTCAGAGGACCCTGGGAACACTTATATGAACTGATGCAGAGTGAAATGAAGGGAAGAAGTAGAGCAATTTATGCAATGACATTATAAAGAAAAGCAACTTTGAGAGACTGAAGAATTCTTTTCAACACAATGATCAGCCAGGATTTCAAAGAACTGGTAAGGAAGCATGCTGGTGGAAGCATGGAGGGAAGATAGGTGTTGTAAAGGTTAGCATCAAAGAAGTGCATCTTAAGAAAAGAAATTGGATTGGTTATGTAGTGAGGGCCAGGTTTGGATGAAACACATCCTTCACTGGTATTTATTTGATGTCAAGAAGGTCTCCATTATATTGGGAAGACCTCTTTGGAAGATTTGTAGGAAAACATGGAACAAGTGTCACATGTAAGAGTAAAAGGATAGGTGGTGGTCAGCACCATTGAAGGAAGTACCTACATCTGTGAGAGCTGAAAGAAACTGTAAATCATTATATAAATGTGAGTTACTAATAATATTGATAGTAGTAGGTGTCAGTAAATATTTCTTGAAAGATGAATTATTACACCACCCTTCACTTCTGTAAGGCTTACACCAGACTTCAGTGTAAAGCAGAAACTGTACTTTTAATGACAGAATTAATCTAGGTTGTTTGGTAGTGAAGTTTTGCTGATAATTTAATTCTATAATAACTTAGTTCTTAGCAGAGTGCCTGATACATAGTAAAAGACATTTAATGACTGACTGACTAATCTATACATTGAGCTGGAAAGTACCTTAGAAGTCATCTAGTACTAGTTTAAGCTAAGCCCTCATTATACTTGTAAAGAAACTGAATCCCAAAGAGTTTATGACAGAGGCAGTACATGAACCTACAGATTTAGACTTTTAGTCCAAGGCTCTTTTCCCTCAGTAATGCTACCTGTTGCAGGATTGGTTTAACAGACTTAAGTATTATATGCGTACAATTTCATACTAATGATTAATTCCTTTATATTATATATTCTATAGTGCCAGGTAAATGAATTTAGAAAGGTGTTTTTTGGTTTGACTTTGAGCCCCCAATAAAGTAGTGTGGTGATCTTATTCCATGTCTTTTTTTGTTTTATAATCCTTAAAGTACCCCCATTGGACCCAGATCTGTCAGGGTATTACATATCAAAATTTGATATTAGCTGAAGTTTCTTTATGAGATCAACATTAGAATAACCAGTTACACAGTTTCACAGAATAGCAAGGAAGCTTTCTCAGTTCCTTTGCCTTTTTTTTTCCTGAGCATTAAACTCACTAATGATACATGAAAGCAACCATCAGAAGTCTGCTTCCGAAAGCCCTAGCTTTTTTCTTTGCCCAGAGAACCACCTGTAAGCAAATATAGTGAAGGCAGCCATTTAGCTAAAGGAAAATTAATTTACAGTGAAAAACTGTAATGCCTGAGAGTGCATAGAGATCTCTTGTGGACAATATTATTGAGTCTTTATTGATTAGACTTCATTGTGACTTAATTAATTCTAATGCTACATAAGCATTTTATTACTGGGAATGCAAGACTTAGCCTTATATAATGCTTCTGGAGAATGCACAATGCAGAATGTCCTACAGCCAGAAAGCCTCCACTTAGAGGAAAACAACACAGCTTTGATTTGTCCATTCACTAGGAACCACAGCATTCTTCATGGCTAAAATCACTTTCTTTAGCAAGAACTGGGAAAAATCAAATTGTCATCCCTTTAAGCTTACATATTAAATGGAGGTTACCACTTAGTCATAGAATTTTAGAATAGAAAAGGACATTAGATGTCTGCTACTTGGAGTTTTCACACCAGTTCTCTTGACTTTTAGTGTATTTTCTGCACCTAGAAGAAGAGTCAGAGCCTATAAATCCTGCCCAGTGAAAGCAATTATGAGCAAAGAATCACAAATAAAGGATGCATCATTCCTTATCCAGCCCCATTGAATCAAGCCACAGTGTTGCCCACAGAGCTAGATGGTCATGGGTAAGCATGGCCTCAGAATTCTCTACTGCAGGATGTTACCCGTCAGTGTTTTCTAAAGAAATATCCCGTTAAAGAGTTGACAAGAACTAAGAGAATAAAGGAAAAGAGAAGGGGGAAGTGCAGAGAATCCTGCGTCTTTGATCCTTCTGTCTTTGGATTTTGCCATTCTCAGCTCAGAAAAATAAGGAAGATTGTTTTAGGAAATAGCTAGGGAAAAAGCATCTCTCCCCAGACATTACTGGATTCTTTTACATGGCAAAAAGGTAGAGCTAGGTGGTTTTAGCCCTGTATACCTTCTGGACTGAATCTTTAACCTAGGTTTTACTCTGCTGCCATAACTTGAATAGAACTAAGGAAAAAACCTTCAAATGAGAACATGAAGATAATTACTTTGAGTATCTGGGAGGGGTATAGTGATCAGACTATGTTCTAGTAGGACAAGGGTCTTTCCAAGGATAGGACTGTAGGAATTCTAGCCTTCTCCCTTTAAGAATTCTCACTCCTGGGATGACACAATGGAATTGATTGAAAACATAGAAACCTAAAAGGAACAGGTTTCAATTTTCAAATAAGTAGAGATTGCTGGGCTAGGCAATTTACCCCTCACTGGCTTCCACATGAAAATATTGGTGGCTAGGGTGTGTGTAGGGTAGTTGGGGTTTGGAATGTAGTTTCAGTTTGAATTGTTTGGATTTTAACAGGAACTTTTGTCCTCAGCCACATCCTTATTTGCCAAAAGCTACTGAACTAACTCCCCAAGGATTTTCTATTCTGCTATGCCTGTCTACCAAATTCATTAGAAAGGTTTTGTTTTTTTTTTAATATTCTATTCCAGAAAGGTCTGGCTATGTATACATTGGTGGAAAACAGAAGTGTTGGGTCTTAAAATTAAATCAAGGCCCATCTTATCTGTTTAATGTTGGGAACTGTTCTGTTAGAATTTTTTTTTTTTACCTTAATGTGTACTTGATTTGGATTTTTCTTTTTCCTTGCAAGAATTTGAGAACAAAATATAATGATGGTGAGTTTTTACATTGTAGGGTTTTGTGTTTGTGTATAAACTTTATTCAATGTCAACACTCATTTGCATCCAAGCTCCTCTTTAATGTTGCCTATCTTTTCCAAATATAAAAACCATTTACAAGCAAGGCAGGCTTTAAAAAAAATGCCCTGATAATTGCCACAATCAAAGTATTCCCACAATTACCTTTTGGTAGAGCTGTCATTGCTGAAAGAATTAAAAGGTAAATCACAAAGAAACAGAAGTAGTTTTGACCAAGGTAGTAGGTGTTATATGGAAAGAGGTTTGAACAGAGCTAGGAAGTGTGACCAGCTTCAGTACCTAGTCTTATTCTATGCCTGTGGGATGAGAGAGCTGGGAATGGCCTTCAGTGGAACCCTCAGTTGCTCATCCAGTAAAAGTGAGCTATTGATGTTAGCCATCTGTTAAAGTCAGACCTCTTCCATGTGGTCACTGTTCTGTCATCTAAACAAAGTAAGCATATGTTCTTAATACAGAGACATGAGTGCATATAAATAATATACTCACATTTCACTTGCCAACATGCCGAAACATTTTAAGACTAAATAAAGGTCAAGCTCCTTTACACAAATTATAAGATACTATGCAGAATTTAATGTTTCAGTGAAATTTTGTTGTATTGTTTATTACTTGGAGTAATGAATCTATCAGCTTCTACTTGGAAGATTTTCAGTATAATGGGCAAATCTAAAATATTTTTATTACATAAATTTTTGAGTGGTAGAAAGATTTCAAGACCCCAGTCAATAACTGCCATTGTTTCAAATGACAGCCAGTACAACTAAAGAATGTAGGGAATTACTTAGGCTTTATGGTAATGAAACTCCATCTGTAAATAATATTTCTTTGATTTTGCCTGGATAACTACAAAAATCAAACATGATCACACTTATTATGACAGGTAATCTGCATAGCAGGACCCTCCTCCCTGTCCTAAGTTCATCATCCAAGACAAATTTGACTGTTCTCTTTTATTTATCAAGATATTGTGTTGTCTTATTTTTTCCTTGCCTGTACCTAGGCTATAGAGTGAATTGAGAATAGAGGAGTAGTCAGTAATTAAATATTCTTATTCTCATCATTTAAAATTTTAATGCTATGTAGACTTCTTTTTTTTTGTTTTATAAACAATAACTCATTTTCCATAGGAACAGATGTTTTAGAAATTTATTAGCCACTTTCTTTCCGTTTCCTTCTATGTGTTTTTTCAGATGAGCCCTCTTTGAAGTCTGAACCACTTTGAAGAGAGCAACATTGCTAGGAAGTTTATTAAAAATATAAATGTAAAAGTCTTGAGCTGAGCTCTCTGGAATCATTTTTTATTAAATCTGGTAGTTACTGGGGAGGGCTCTTGAGAAGCTTGTCTTCACCCTTCTTCCAAGTAAGAAGTTTGAATTTGCTGGGTAATTACCTCTTACTTGCCTCCCCTTTCATTCCTCCTGACAAACAGATGCCTGGTGCTTCCCTCAACCCTGAGTAGTTTCATGTGGCCTGAAAGAATCTATGACTCTATTTCTTCCAAGGCCACTCCCTCTACCCACAGAGCTAGAAATAGCTTCTGTGCCAGGTCCCATTAGTTGGCAGCACATAAAAGGTTTGAGGGACAGTTGGCCTCTCACACCATCATAGGAATCAGCTTTGGGAACCTTGTGGTTGGATTTCCCAAGTTTCCACTACCCCCTTTTCCTTGTTATTTTTCAGAGGGAAAACCTACTGTTTCTAGTCTTCCATTACTTCCTTCATCACTCTTTCAGTAATCAGACTACATAAGCCAATCTGTTTTCTCCTTAGCATGTGTATTTCTCCCCAGCTAACTTGCTAGCGCAACAGAATCCTGTTTGTCTTCTCACTGTGATTTTTAGCTCCATTTTTCACCTACCTTGTAGCTAGACTTTTCATAGCTACCTGTGACCTTCAGCTTACCCAGTCCATATTTTATTCTCTAGGATCTCGAAACTAGAAGAGACCTTAGCAGTCATAGAACCCAGCACACTCATTTTGCAGAGGCAGAAATTGAATACCAAAAAGTTTAATTAATTTGCCTGCCACACTTATAGTTAGTGTCAAAGAATGGGGCATCTTTGGATCTCCCATTGGGAGACCTACATCTCCCAACTCCAAATCTGGTTTGTGGGACCATTAGATAGGGACCTTGTCCCTTAAGTAGGTAAACAAAAATTTATTAGGACTCGGGTTGCTGGGTATACAAAAGAGTTTTATACTCTTAGGAAGAAATTACAAAATGTATGCTAAGTATAGTAAGGGATAATTTGAGAAAAAAGAAAGCACTGGCAATTGGAGCAAATAGGGAAAGACTTCACAGAGTAGTCAAGAAGCTGTCTCAAAGGAAGACCAAGAATCGGAGTAACTTTATATATTCTTATTTTAGGCACATTCTGGCCCAGTACAATATAAATCCCGGAAGAGCAGGAATGACTTCAGTTTTGCATTTCAGTCCCCTAGTACCCAGCATAGTAGGTGCTTAATAAAGGCTTGCAGAATTGAGTGGAATTGAATCTTGTAGTTCTTGTAGTTGCCACCAAAAATAGTAGTTCTCTATAAGCCTATCAGTAGATTTTGTGAATTACTTTCTCCAGAGTCCTTCTTCCTGGTTTGTTTCTCTTCCCTTTTGCTCTGTTTCCTTTAGCATGTGAAGGGGATGTTTTTGGAGAGATGTTTTTCATTGCCAAAGGTTGTTTCAGTTCACCACATGATAACTGTCATACTGTGACCACATGCAGACGTTTTATCAGATTGCAGCTCTGCTCACAAATTCCTTCGAAGCACAACGGCAACAAGTCTAGTCAAAGAATTCTAACTCCTCTAGGGGACATAGGGTCATCCAGTCCAGTCTTGTGCCTCTAAGAAACCTTCTGAGATAGGTTGATGATTGTCTGACCTATATTTAGTCAGAGATGATCCCTTCATAGCCTCTTCTAATGTACAAACTTAGAAACTTAAGGTTTGGACAGAACCTTAGAGGGTACCTAATCTTACTGCCCACTTAATATAGGTCGATCCTCTATATTATCCGTGAAAGTCATTTAGCCTGTGCTTGAGCATTTCCATTGAATAATTTATGAGGTTCCATTATTAGATTCACTCATCAGAAAGTTCCTTCATATTGAGTCAAAACCTTTCTTCCTATAAATTCTATTTATTTGTCCCAGTTTGGCCCTCAGGAGCAACTCAGAATACATTCTCTACTTGTCCGCGACAGCCCTTCAAGTATTTGAAGATAGCTATCATGACTTTCCTTGCCTCCTTTTCTTTATGAGGCTAAACATCACCACATCTTCTGGCTATTTCTCATGTGATAGGTTTGCCCTCAGGAAGCTCGTAGAGCAGTTATCCCCCTGCTTGTGGAAATTAGGAACTATCAGTCTATTTTACATTACAGTCTTAATTGAATTTGAATGGATAGAAGATCACCTTGGAAATTAGGAAAAACAGGATTCAAGTCCTGCCTCTGACACATACTAGCTGATGACTTCTCAGTACACGTGGAAACTCTAAAACTGTGAGCTATCGTTTGTAGCTGAAACAGCTATCTTACTCCTATGTATTAATGCAGGCTGCTCCCCACACCACTGAAATCACTGGTCTGGGTTTTTAAGACTCCTTTTCCTACTCCCTCCCTTGTCTCTCCAGATTTCTCCTTTTCCAGGCTAAATACCCCAAAGCTCATAAGGAAACAACAGTCAAGATCATAGATCCCCCCAAACCCCCATCTGCCTAGCCGTCCTTCCACCTTTGATTCTTATCCAAGGAAATTCTCCAGCTTTAAAGGCACTGCATGCAAGGAGGCTCTGTCCCCAGCCATCCAGATGCTTGTCAGACCATTGAGGCAGGGCGCAGAGCGAATATCCTCTAGTTAACAGTCTGCTCTGGTATATTGGGTTTCCTCGGAGCCAGGGTTATTTTCTCTACAGAGACGGCTAGGCGTCTCACATGGAACGGATGAAAGCAGCTCTCTGAAGGGGGGCGCTACTCTGGCCCTCGATCGGAGAGCGTGTTCCTGAGGAGGAGCCCAGAGCTCTTTCTTTTTATTCATCGTCAAGGCCCTGCCCTGCCCTCGGGGAGGGAGCAAGTATGGGAGCCACTTCTTAGCATCTGGAAAAGTTGATGTTTTCTTCTTGATCCAAGACTCCAGTTTCTTTTCACCTGTTTGTATTCAATATCTTATAGGTTGATTTTGTTCTTAGGAGAATTTCCATTTTTTTGCTGTAGTTTATTCTCCTTTTTAACCATGTTTCATGTGAGAGAGGCACATTCAAATATAGGTCAAATTCATGTACTGTTAAAACACTCAAATATAAATTGATGATGATCATTTACTTTTGGACGGTGACATCGACATCGTTCCATATCCTACTGTATTTCATTTTCTTATTACTTAGGAAAAGTGTTCAATTCCTATTGATCACCTGTGTGCTGAGTGTTGACTAAAACAAAGGAGCTTGCCCTTTATAGGGAGTCCCTGAAATTGAATATGTCACAAGCTATAAATGAAGAGAGTAGTGGTGCTTATTTTGGGGGGGTGTTGCTTGGGAAATTTCCTTTCCAACCACTAGTCTGTATTGGATCATTTCACTAAAGTGGTCTCTTCACCAGCTAGTGAGGTTTAGCACTGAGGTGTTAAATTCTGGACTGAAGTTGAAAGAAAAGAAAGGAGTGCCATCTAGAGGTTTAAAATACATATGTGATCCTTTAGCTCTCAGGGCTTTCGGAATGAAATACAGTATTTTCCCCCAAAATAATTTCAGACCCCAGAATATGCTTGTCAGTGGCTTTTCTCATCCATGTATAGAAAAGCTATAATTGTGGGTTTTAAATTGGCTGGCCCAGAAACATAATATAAGTGGGAATAAAAGCTTAATGTTGCAGGAAAAGGCAATTACTCTATTCTGTAGGAATGTAAGAACGACAGCCCTGGTGACCAAAACTATATTTTAAATCACAGAGCAAGGGCAGGTTTCAAATGGCTGGTATGCAGTCAGTGTAATAAAGTTTTGTGGAATTTCTAAAAAAAATTTTTATTATTTAAGGTTACAGTAAATGAAAAATGAGAGGTAATATCATTTTTCATTCTTTTGAAGATAATTGTATAAATTGTTTATAGTGCATTATGAGAAAAGATTAAAATGCACAGATGATTTCATCTCAGAAATAAAAGACAATCAACAGTC
The DNA here is from genome assembly GCA_028658325.1 of Potorous gilbertii. Taxonomy (NCBI): domain Eukaryota; kingdom Metazoa; phylum Chordata; class Mammalia; order Diprotodontia; family Potoroidae; genus Potorous; species Potorous gilbertii. The sequence goes on from JAQQSK010003763.1 coordinate 62,896, forward strand.
ATCAAATTCCTATTATATGCCAAGCATGGTGTTAAGTGCCGGGGACTTACAAAGACAAAAATAAAACAGCTCCTTCCCTCAAGGACCTGCCGTTCTATCTGAGGAAGTACTATATGTGTTTAATATGTATGTACACATTAAGTAAATGTGAAATAAGTATCAGGTGGATGTGTGTGGCACTAACATCTGAGAAGATTATGAAAGACTACCTGAAGAAGGTGGCACTTGAGCTGAGCTTTAAAGTAAGTCCACCTAAAGATTCTAAGGGCTGAGGTTCAGCAGGGAGGGTGTTCCTAGCATTGGGGACAGCCTGTGCTGAGAAGGAATGGAATTTCATGAATGAGGATGTGCAAGGAGGCTGGTCTGATGGGACAATAGAGTTGTAAAAAGGAGGATGTTGTGTAAGAAGCCTGAAAAAGTAGTAGGTTATGGGGGACTTTGACTACCAAGCAGAGGGGTTCAGTCAGTCAGGCACTGTGCTGGACACCAGGGTGGGTGGGGTGGGGGTACAGACACAAAGAAGCCATCTCTGCTGGCTGTGAGTTTATATTCCAATGGGAGAAACAGCAAGTACATATGAAAATTTGCATAGCATAAGGATAAGATTAATAAATTGAAATATATATATATAAAATAAATAAGGGCAAAGTAGTTTGGGAGGGAGGATGCTGGCAATTGAGGGATAAGGAAAGACTTCATGTGGAAGATGGTGCCTGAGCTGCTTCTTTAGGGAAGAAAGGGGCTATGTGAGACAGGTAAGGAAGGAGTTGGGGGCCAGCCTGTACAAAGAAGAAGGAAAGGAATCAGCTTTCATAGAGTGCTTGTTATGTGCCAGGCACTGTGCTAAGGGCTTTTATAAATGTTTTCTCATTTGCTAGAAGATAGAATTCCATGAACGAGGAACAGAGGCCAGTTTGCCTGCATTGCTGAGTGTAGGAGGGGGAGTATTGTTCATTGAGACTGGAAAGATAAGTTGGAACCAGGTAGTGTGGAGTTTTAAAAACTAAACAGAGACATTAAGAAACCACTGAAGTTGGTTGAATGGAGGGATCAAATGTGCACTTAAGGAAAATTACTTTGGCATCATGGCATAGAGTGAACTGGATAAAGAGAGCCTGGAGGCCAAGAGAACAGTCATTACTGTTACAGTAATCCAGGTGAAAGGTGATGGGGGCCATGTGAGTATGTGTGTGTCCATGTAAGATAGGAGGTTTTGTTTCTAATAAAATAGAGTGCCAGCTTATTTTAATGAAATGATGCCATTTGCTTATTAAGTGCCTTATGTGCTTGTGTGTGTGCGTGCACACAAGTGTGTGAATGAGAGAGTATGAAAGAGAAACAGACAGATGGACAGAGCTAGTTGGTGCATTAGATAGAGGACCAGCCCTGCAGTCAGGAAGACCTGAGTTCAAATCCAGCCTGAGACACTTACTATCTCTGTCACTTAATCTCTGTTTGTCTCAGCTGCCTTTTCTATAAAAATATAGGGGTAATAATATCATCAATCTCCCCAGGGTTCGGAAGATCAATTGAGGTGATAATGGTAGCCTGGCACCGTGCCTGGGAAACTGTAAGCACTACGTAAAGGGCAGCTCTTACTATTGTTTTTACGGACACTTTCGTGTACTCTCTCATTTTACAATACCAGACAATGAACCAATGAATTATATTAAGTGAGATTCTCATAATAATCCTTGTGAGAGAGGCTGTGTGTGTGTGTGTGTGTGTGTGTGGGTGTTATGTATATGAAGAAACTCAGGCCCATAGACATTGGGACTTGCTCAAGTTCACTCAGAAAATGAGCAGTAGAGCTAGAATTCGAACTCAGATTCTTCAGTCAGTCTTCTATCTACTGATACAGGATTTATAATACAATATCCTAAAGAGTCAGGATGGCTGTCTACCTCTGCGTGCTACACAGTTTCTAGTGGCTATTCATTGAAATACTTAGTCTTCATGCGTTCCGGGGAAGTATTCTGTAGCTTGGGTATTAGTTCACTGCCTCTCTCTGTCCTTGTACATTTGCTCCACAGTACACCATCATAAACCTTTTAATTCCCTGGGTTTTAAGATTAACATACCCTGAAAAGCTAATAAATTCCTGGGCCAGAAGTTTGATACTATTGAAAACTCTCTCTCTCTTTCTCTCTCTCTCTCTCTCTCTCTCTCTCTCTCTCTCTCTCTCTCTCTCTCTCTCTCCATATATATATATGTATGTATGTATCAGCAAAAGATTGAATATTTTGAGAAATGTTAAGAGACCAGAGATCTTGGAGGATACTCAGCCTTACATTGTCTGGATTGAATGGGGCCAAAGAAAGCATGAAGAAATGAAATATCTGAAGATTATTACCTAAACAGATTGTACCTAGTAGCTTTAAGCCTCCTCAGATGGGCTTTTAATGAAAATACTAATAAGTAACCAAATTGACTAATTTGAATTTCACCCCTTTGATTGAATAAGCAAGTGAAATGGCAGAAGCCCTGGAGTAAGTTGAAAAGCAAAGGACTTTGGCAAATTCATAAATTGAAATTGAAATTTACTACAGTCCTCAATTCTTTGGAATTTTTCCCCCTGACCAAAAAATGAATAGCCTGCTGTTTCTGTCTTGCAGAATGTGAGCACTTGATCCGCCACATGCTGGTGTTAGACCCGAGTAAGCGCCTCTCGATGGAGCAGATCTGCAAACACAAATGGATGAAGCTGGGAGAAGCTGATCCCAACTTCGACAGGGTGAGCTCTCCACCATCTGCCTAGGGGTGGCTGCAGTTTCCTCACTATGGTTTTGTAATCAGGCCATGACCTGAAAAGGTAGGAAGTGGAATTAAGCTATTGTGTAATATTGGGAAAGCAAAGTAGAGCTGGCAAGATGGGATATTAGAGAACATGCAGACAGCAGGCTGCTGAAGTGCACTGTAGGATTTATTGCTCCCTACATTAAACTCCTAATTCTCATTCCCTGGCACATGGAGTGGGGTATACAGACTCTTGTTTGAGTCTGAGTCCATCTTCACTTTATTTCTATCATTTCAGTAAAAATGATTAATACATTAACATTCTCTGCACTGTTGTCAAAAAAAAACAAAACAGCACAGGACAAACCGTCCACAGTTGTAAACTTTTATTTGCAGAAGTGTCTCATTTCATCATTATCTTTGGCAGACATGTCAGCTGGCGAATTTGGCTATCAAGTGGCGTGAAGGGCACTCTTGTTGAGAGTGCTTGCCTGCACAGTTTAAGGTTTGTAACTTACCTTTCTGTATGTCTTGCAGTTAATAACTGAATGCCAGCACCTGAAGGTTGAAAGACAAATGGAGCCTCTGAATGAAGATGTTTTGTTGGCCATGGTGGAAATGGGACTAGACAAGGAGCGAACACTACAGGTAACTACAGGGATGAAAGAATGGGGTGAGGTACATGGTTTACATCCTCTTCTTTTTGTTACCCAGAGGATTTTGTACTTCAGTGTTGCTATTGAAAGAGTTTAGACAATGACATATTATTTTATCGGGCCTTTTTCTGTTCTCTTGGCAGTCATTAAGGACAGATGCCTATGATCACTACAGCGCCATCTATAGCCTACTGTGTGATCGGCTTAAGAGACATAAGAACCTGCGTATTGGAGCACCTCCCAGTGTACCTCGGACCATGACCTTTCCAGCACCAGCCACTATCCCGGTGAGCAGCAGCTTTAGTGTCCTTGATTCAGAATAGGCACCACCAATCCCAAGAGTAAGGTTAGGCCCTTTCTGCCCAAAAGCAGATTGGGGCTGAGCCAGAAGAGATACAATCAGCTATAATCAATTAGGTCTTTCTTTCTACCCTTGTCCTGCCTCTCCCCTTTCTTCCACTTGCACACCTCAAGCCATAGACCATCTCCTCCTTTTCATAGTCAAGAGAAGATCTAGTGCCCTTTTGAAGGAGGGAGGGTTAAAGGATAGGCAACCAACATTATATTTGGTTACAAAATAGTGTTTTCAATATGACTGCGAGGGATTCTTCTCCTAAAGATAATTTCCTTTCAGTAGTTTCTAACTTCTAGGTTTTGAGTAGCAAGAGAGTTAGACATGGTAATGAAATCTTTAGGAAAGATAGATTCTTTTCCTCCACTGACTATGTTGTGTGTGCACACTTGGGTATGTGTGTGCAATCAAATGTGTGTCACCTATTTTCTAGGCGGAGCAAGCAGGTACCACTGTAAGCATCAACGTTCCCCAGGTGCAGCTTATCAACCCGGAGAACCAAATTGTGGAGGCAAGTAGCTATCCCTGGAAGACTCCAGCAGGAACCCTCCTCATCCCTACACATTTTCTTTTTATTCCAAATCTTCTTTTTTAAAAAAAAATATTAACTTAACAAACATCAGCAAATATGGGCATTTCTATATACAAAAAAAGAACAGGAAAAAGGATTGTATAGTGAAACCCTGAATCACTGTTGCTCCTAGTCTTTCATTTTAAAGTATATATTAAATTTAACACAATAGTACCAACACAACTACCCCCTTTTTGGACTTCCTTCTGTTTTCTTCTGAATATTTTTAAAGTATTCCATTTGTGTTCTTGTCTTATTTTCTTTTTTTACTTTCCCCTCAACCCATAACTCTCCCTCCAAAAGCAGGAGCCTTCCCTTTTACTACATATGTATTGTTAAGCAAAACATATTCACTTTGGTTATGTCTACAGAGGTATGTCTCATTTTGTATATTTATTCTTCCAAGAGGTGGGAGGTGTGCTTACATCATCAACCTTCTGGTGTCATGTTTGATCACTGCATTTGTTAGTCATAGGATCAAGATTTAGAGCCAGATGGGATCTCATTCAACCCGATCATTTTAAAGATGGGGAAAGTACAGAGAAATCATGTGACTTGCCTAGAATCACATAACTCTTCAAGTATCTAAGGTGGGATTCGAACCCAGATCTTTCTGACTCCAGGTCCTGACTTTTCCTCTTGAGTTAAGTCTTTCAAAGTTGTTTTGCCTTGTGATAGTATAGTTGTCATTGGATAAATTATTCTCCTGGTTCTGTCCATTTCTTTCTGCTCTGAATCTGTCCTTTTCATCATTCCACTACATCTGTATACCATGACTTGTTTCAACTATTCTGCCATTGTTAAATACTCACTTTGTCTCCAGTTAGTTGCTCTCATAAAAAGTGTTATAAATATTTTTCTACACGTGGTTCCTTTTCTTCTATAATTGATCTCTCTTAGGCACAGTAAGTCAAAAGGAACTTTTAAGTGTTGGTCCTGAATGATTTGCAGAATGGGTGGACCAGTTCGTAGCTTCTCCAGTTATGTGTTAATATATCATCATCTGGGTCTCCTCCTGTTCAATTGAAACTCCTTGGGAAAGTCACCTACATTAGGGGCTTCCAATTTCCACCTTCTCACTTATAAGCCCTCTGCATTCTGGCTTCCGATCTCACTATTCATTTGAAACTTCCAAAATTATTCCTCTCCAAAATTATCATTGATCTCTGCATGGGAAGAGTGCATGGTCTTCTCAGTCCTGAGCCTTCTTCACCTCTCAGCAGGATTTAATGATGCCGATCACCTTCTCCTGGATGCTGTCTTCTATTTGGTTTTTGTGGCACTGTCTTCTTCTCCCTCCCTATCTTTCTGACTGCTTCTTCATAATTTATGCCTGCTAAGTGTGGGTATTATCCAGGACTGTGTCCTGCGCTGTTGTCCCTTTTCGTTCTATATCATCTCACTTGGTGATCTCGTTAGCTTTCAAGGACTCTGTCATTATCGCTATGCAGGTGATTCTCAGGTTTATGTGACCTACCCGTACCTTTCTCTTGACCAGCTGCTGATTTAGACATTTTGAGCTTGATACCCTATGGACAGCTCAGAGTCAGCATGTTCAAAGCAGAAATTATTACCCTTCTTTCCAAACCTTCCCATCTTGCCTACATCCCTATTACTGTCCAGTGTTTCCCCAACCTCCAAGATACCTAGGACCACAACCTCAGTGTCATCCTTGACAACTGCATTTGCAGTCACCGTATATAACTAAACCATTGTTAAGGGTTGTCACTTCTACCTTTATGACATAGCGTGTACATGTTCCCTTCTTTTCGCTCACACACCCACTACCCCAGCTCAGGCCCTTATCACATTTCTCCAAAAATATTCAGTAGCCACACAAATCTTAGCTGCTACAAGAAGCCTTACCATCTACTAGTGCCTCAATAGATAGCATGTATTTACCTGTCAGTCAATCAACAAATCCTTATTAAGCACCTTTTGTGTGCCAGGCACTGTGCTAGTCATTAGGGATCCAAGTACAAAGGATATAGTCTATTTGCAGCGAGCTTATAGGAGAGACAGCAGGTACATATAAAAATATAAACAGCATAATTATAAAATTAATAAATACAAATATAAAGAAAGTAGCTGAATCCACACTAATGTGAAAGGGAGGGAGGGCACAAGCAGTTAGTGGGATCAGGAAAGGCTTCATGCAGAAGTTAGTGCCTGAGCTGCATCTTAAAAGCAAGAGAAGGGTCCTGTGAGTCAGAGATAAGGAAGAAGGGTATTTCAGGCATGAAGGACAGAGTGTACAAAGGAACAGAGAGAGGAGATAGTGAGCCATGAATAAAGAATGCATAGATGGCCATTTTGCTTGGATCGAAGAGAACAAGAGCAGGAATAAGGAGACTGGTAGGTTGAAGTCAAGTTTCTGGGACCCTAAACTAAAAAGAAAAGAGAGTATTTGATCTAGAGGCAATAAGGAACCTCTGGAGTTCGTTGAACAGGAGAGTCACATGGTCTGATACAAACTAATGGAAAATTACTTTGGCCGTAGTGCATAGGTTGAACTGGAGTGGTGAAATCTGTGAAGCAAGGGGGTCAATTAGAGGATCAATTAGTACTATTGAAGTGTATGAGGAGATAAATCAGGGGTGGGGAATCTGTGGCCTTGTGGCCACATGTGTCCCTCTGGGCCCTCAAGTGTGGCCCTTTCACTGTGTTCAAACTTCATGGAACAAATCCCCTTAATAAAAGGATTTGCTCTGTAAGTGGACTCAGTCAAGAGGACACACCCAAGGACCTAGAAAGCCATATGTGGCCTTGACACTGCAGGATCCCCACACCTAAATAAGTGATGAGGGCCTGAATGAAGGTGATAGTTGTATGAATGGATAAAAGGAGGTAGATGTAAGAGACACTGTGGAAGTAGAAACTGCGGGATTTGGCATCTAATTGAATATATGTGATAAGAGCAAATGAGGAATTGAGAATTAATGCTGAGATTAATTCAGTGCCAGAAAGGCTGGTTGTACTATTGGAGAAATAGTGAAATATGGAAGAAGAAGAGACTTTAGGGGAAAGATGAGTTCAAATGATTTATGTCTTTATGTCTTGGGAACATTTGGTGTGAAATGTCTAACAAGCAGATAGTGATGCTTATGGGGGAGATGTCTGGCCAGATATGTAGCTAGCTATCTGTATAGATAAGTCCCAGATATATAGATATAGATCTATAGATGTAAATATTTCTTGAGACATGGAGATAGGCATTATTGTTATCTGTCTGTGTACCTGGGAGTTATTTGCATATAGATGATTGTTAAACTCATGGGATATGATGAGGTTACCAAGAGTGTAAAAGGAGAAGAAATGAGGGATAAAGAGAGAATCTTGGGGAACACTCAGTGTTAGAGAATATGATGATAAGCCTACAAAGTCAATGAAGAAGTAGCAGTCAGAGAGGAAGAAAACTAGGAGAATATGGTATCAAGAAAACCCAGAGAGGAGAGGATAATCAACAGGAAATAAAGGTCAATGGCATTGTCATTTTTATTATATTGCCATGATCTATCATGATCCATTCATGCCTCTTTGGTTATTTAAGATTTCATTTATTTTTGTAAGGAATATTTTGTCATTTTATTCCATTTAGTACTATTCGCTTGTTAACGGAGCTGGAGAACATTATGAAACCACAGTAACTAGGTCCATTACTGATTTATGTTACATAGTTTAAGCTGGGTCCTCACAGCAGCAAGGATATCTTTTTATATGCCTCTAATTAATTCACCATCCCATTCACAACACTGACTCTTTTCAAATCTTCTCAAGCCTCCATGTTACCTCTTACCCCTATCTTCTCACCTGGGGACCTCATCCTAGATGTCACTGAAAAAATTGTGATCATTTGCTGAGAGTTCCCTCTTCTTCCTCCCTCCTCATCTTTCCTTACTCTAATATCTTTTCCCCACCATTTCTTGGCTTCCCCTAGCTCGCATGAAGAGGTACCTATTCTCCTGGCCAAGACAAACCTTTCTCTGCATGTACTCTTGATTCTATACTGTTTTTAGTCTTCACCATCAGACTGCTGCCTCTCCCACCCCCCCCCCCAATTGTTAATATTCCCCTATATATCAGAGCCTTTCTGCTACCTTACAAATATGCCGCTGCTTCCCCCATCCTTAAAAAAAATGAAGCCCCCCAAACCCTCAATTGATGTAACTATCTCAGCTAGCTAAATATTGTAATTTTTGTCTACTCTTGGCTAGACAAGAAAGCTCTCTACACTAGAGGCCTCCGCTAAATCTCTCTTTCTCTTGAAATCAATCTCTTCAAAGTTATCGATGATCTTTTCATTCAAAGATGTCAAATGCTGCCAAGACAATTCCAAGTATAGCTCACATATAAGAAGACAGTTCAATACAGATACTGTTAATTTGTGGTTTTCAAAATCGTTATGGAGCCCTCAGGGAACCATTTCAATTTGAGTTTGACACCATTGTTCTCATTGACAAATGTCATGTATTTTTCTTGGTCCTTACCCTTCCTAACTTAACCTGCTGTCTTTCACACCATTTCCCTTGACTCTAAAGCACTGCTCTATGTTTTCATGGCACTGCCCTTTCTCCAGTTCTCCTTCTACCTCTTTGACTTCCTTGGCTCTTCATTTAAATGGGCACTAACTATTTGTGTGCTCCAGCACTCTGTCCTGATCCTTCTTCTTCCTCTATAAGAGGCATTCTTAACCTGGAGTCCTTGAACTTAAATGGGAAAAAAAAAATCACATCTTTATTTTCACTAACCTCTAGCTGAAATTTAGTATTTCCATCAGTCATTTAAAAGCATGGTTCTGAGAACAAGGTCCTAGGCTTCAGCAGACTTCCATAGTTGTCCATGATACAATAAAGCTTAATAAACTTGCTCTTTAGCATCTCATTTAGTAGTCTCATCAGCTCCCATGGGTTCAGTTATCATTTCATGGCAGATGATTCTGAGAGAGGCAAGAGACAAATCTTTCTAGCTGTAGATAGGTACCTAACCCTAGTCTCTCCTGAGCTCAGAGTTCCACATCACCAACTGCCTTTTGGATATCTTGAACAGGCTGTCCCATAGGATCTCAAACTCAATATGTCCAAAACAGAATTCATTCCCTTTCACTCCAAAATCCTTTGTTCTTCCAGAATTTCTTGTTATTGAGAGTAACACCATCCTTCTAGTCACATAGGCTTATAATCTCAGCATCATCCTCCACTCCTCCCTTATGTTCATCCCACATACCCAGTCTGCTGTCAGATCTTATCAATCCACTGCATTTGTCCCTTTCTCCCCACTCACAGAAATACCCCTCTGACATAGCCCTCATCACCTCACAGCTGGACTGCTGCTGCAGCCCTTTAGTTGGTCTATTCCCCATTCCAGGCCATTCTCCATTCAGTTGCCAAATTGATTTTTACTAAAGCACACGTCTGACCTTGTCATCATCCTGTTCTGTAAACTCCAGTGGCTCCCTGTTATCGCAAGGAACAAATAGAAGATACCCTGCCCCTGACTTCCATTGCCTCCTTCAGGACTCAGTTCAAATCCTACCTTCTAGCAAGATGTTTTTCCCAGTCCCTCCTCCACCCACTGTTCCTTCCTTCACTGCTTCTGTATCTTGTATGTAAATGCTTGTGTATCTCCAGACCTAGCACAGGGTGTGGCACAAAGTAAGTACTCAGCAACCAATCTGAATAATTATTGTATGTGTCTTTGTAAGAAGAAGGGTGTATGCCAGGTCTTTTGCTCTTTCAATTTGATTCTCCTTCCTGCTTCAGACGGATGGGACAATGAATTTGGACAGTGATGAAGGTGAGGAACCATCTCCTGAAGCTCTGGTCCGGTACCTTTCAATGAGGAGGCATACAGTGGGTGTAGCTGACCCCCGGTGAGTGTTTGAATAGCAGCTTCACACTGGGGCAGCAAATTTCTCCTTCCATGGAAGTTTTTCAATGAATATTTTTCTGTAATGTCCTCCAGGAAAGATTTATGCTAGGAGAGACAAAACCAGTTTTAATCTAAGTCAGGATTTGTAAACAATTTACTGATCAAACATTGAACTCAACCTAGTTGATTGTGGATGAGTACTGCCGTATTTCATTGCTATTTTAAACATTAAGCTGGAAGGATTACATGTTTTCTTGCTTTGTTACATGTCAAAGGTGTAGAGTAGCTATTCATTCCATATATCCTGCCACTTTATGCCAACTTCCTGTGTCTTATCATCTTTAATGCTAAAAGCCCCCTTTTTTTAAATTACCTACATATTTATAAGATTAATCAATATTTCCTTTCCTTCCCATCCCTCCTACTCCCACAAAGATCAGGTGAGTTTGACACTCCTCACAATACTGTTGTTTTTCACACAGAATAAGTGCAAACATAGATGATAGTTAGAGCTGCTTAGGAGCCACCTCAGAGTGGAGCATACATCTAAGATGTAGTCCTAACCCTGCAGACCCCAATAAGCATCCTTCCCTTCTTCTGCCCTGTAGCCTGAGGATCTGAGGTATTAGCCTTTCCCTCCTTTTTTCTTCATGGCACAGAGATCATATATAGATCAGACGTGATTATCTTTTAAATTTTCAACTCTACCAATACATTTCCAAAAAAGTCTCCTTTCCATGCTGCCATATTGCCTGTGCTGTTCTAGTTTCCAGTCTACATTACTGTGATTGAACAGTCAGCAGACACATATTCTGGTTCCACAAACTATGTCAGCTGCAAAGAGGTGGAGCCCCATGTCATTCTCTTAAGTGGAAAGATTTCTTATTTTGAAGTTTGTTGTAAAAATGTCTCTTGTGGCATGACAACTCCAGATATGCAGTGCTGCTGTTCCCCAGCATCACTGACAAGCATAATTACATTCTTCCCCTGGTGGATCAGCCCCAACGTAGGGTAGCCATTGTTTCCAGTGAATGGCCTGCATCCTCCAGAAAGTTTTTATTCACCTCTGAGACTTTAGAAACCCTCCTGATGCTGGCTGATGCCAAGGTTTTTTTCTTGGATAAGAAAGGCTGGTTTTACATGAGTAGTCAGCAGCTACTGTCAGTCCCCAGACCCAAAGAGCTTTCCCTCTGGGTTTCTGCGTTGCCCTAAAAAAAACCTGACAAAAGTCACAGGAAATACAGCTGAATTTAGCCTTCTTTTCATTTACAAGTGATATTTAGAGAGAACTTTAAGGTTCTCAAAGCCCTTTCCATCCCATATTGCATTTGTTTCTCACAACAACACAACATTCGCAGTTGAATATTCTGAGCCTCAGAGGTTAAGTGACTTGGTCATGATTAGACAGATAGGGTCAGAGGGAGCTTTAAACCCAGGGCTTCCTACTTCCAGGTTTAGCTTTTCTACTATACCATGCTACCTCTCGTAGAAAGTTCTCTGAATAAGGGTCTAACTGAACTTCTCTTTTACTTTGTTTGCTGTCAGCACGGAAGTCACAGAAGATCTTCAGAAGCTCCTTCCAGGCTTTCCTCGAGTCAGTCCTCAGGCTCCATTCCTCCAGGTGGCCCCTAACATGAATTTCATGCACAACCTACTCCCTATGCAAAATCTACAACCAACTGGGCAGTTAGAGTACAAGGTACATGGACAAAGGAAGAAAGCATGTCTAAGACATTGAAGAGAAACTCCTTAGAAAAACTAGCTAAAGCACCTTTGAGACTCCTATGGGTTCTTGGGCCTTATGTGGTTTCCCATTGGATAAGGAGGATTTTCCTTAGCAGGGTTGAGAGGGCTTTGTAAGGAATATGGGGAAGAGCTGGAATTTCCTCTAGATCATGATGAAAAGAGCCTTCAGTTTTATAAGGTTAAAATAAGGTTGTTCCTTTCTCCACTTTTCCCCTATCCCATCAATCCACCTCTTCCACTGTGTTCCTGGCAGGAGCAGTCCCTGCTGCAACCTCCCACTCTACAGCTGCTGAATGGAATGGGCCCCCTTGGCCGGCGGGCTTCAGATGGAGGAGCCAACATCCAGCTGCATGCTCAACAACTGCTGAAGCGCCCAAGGGGACCCTCCCCTCTTGTCACCATGACACCAGTGAGTAGCAGTATAGACCCAGTTGGATCAATGACTTTTTCAGGTCTCTTTTATACAACGGTAGTGTTTGAAAAGTCTCCCAATCAGGTTTAATGTGAGGTAATTCCTATTTTCTTAAGAGGACTGGAATTTCTTAGATAATTCTTGATCCTCTTTCTCTCTTAACCCAATTATTTTTTCCCTGGTTATTGCCCAACTTTTTCCTAAACTGAACCCTGCCTGGGAGAGTCCCCTCATTTTTCTTTGAGTTGTAAACTGGTTCCTGATGTACCAGGTCTGCTTCTACCACTTCCCTGCCTCTTTCTCTTCTAAGCAACAGCAGCAGTAGCAGCTCAGCTCACAACTCTTGACTGGGGATCATCTGTTCAGGAGATGCTGGTTGGACCTGGTAGTTCCCTTCAAGTTGTTTTTTAAATTGAATTCTGAAAATTCCCTCCCACCAAAGTACTTTCTCCTTTTTCAGTAACACTTCACCTTGTGATAGAATTTAAAATTACATGACTCCTTGATTCTCATGATCTCCTCCCTAATTCTCTTGCCCCCTCAATTCCTTTTTTTTTGAGAATTTCTTCAGATTATTTTTCTCCTTTGAATTCTAGTTTTGTTTAATCATTTTCCTGGCATGTAATCTCATTGAAGAAATATCTGACTGTTGACTGCCTACAAAGCACTATGCTAAACACTATAGGGGCTATAAAAGAGGTATAAGCCTTGCCACTATTCTCTAGAAACTTAAAATTGAGGTAGGGAGATGAGAAGAACACAAATAAAGTCTTTAAAATACAGGGTAAAACTATAGGTGATTCATTGTCCAAACAAGGTGTGTGAATTCTCAGGGTTTCAAAGGAGGGAGAGATGAGAATGATGAGAATGGTCAATAAAGACTTCATGGAGATGTGTCTTGCGTGAAAGGAGCAAAATTTTGATCAGCAAATCTGGTTGTTTTTTGGCCACACTGTTCAGTTTCTTTGTTTGTTTCCCTTTTCTTACAGTGTGATATAGTGAAAAGTCAGGAGTCTTGGGTTTGGATCTGGACTGTCCTGCCCACTAGTTGGGTGTGACAGACTGGTCATCTTAAAGTCCCTGAACTTCAGTTTCTTCATTTGTAAAAGAGGGTTGTTGTGAGGAAAGCACTTTGTGAACTGTACCTTACTTGACAGTTATGAGTTATTACATATCGTTCTGTCTTTGTTACTGATGATCCTTGTAGATCTCTCTCTCTCACTGAGTTTAGATCTGAAATGATGATTTGAGTGTTTGCTTTAAGAATGGCTTCAGTGTGCAGGGGCAAGGAAATGCAGAAGTCCCCCACAAAGTTTTAGCCTAGAAATTTAATAAAATGACAACCCAAGGAATAAGGTTTGGGGAATAAGAAAAATTGTCAAATAAGCTCTCTTGTGCTTATCATTCCCTTTTCTTTTTAGGCAGTGCCAGCAGTTACCCCTGTGGATGAGGAGAGCTCCGATGGGGAGCCAGATCAGGAAGCTGTACAGAGGTAATGTGACATCTGGCGGTGCTTGCAGAACATCCTTGGGCAGCCTGTCCCGGCAGGCAACAAAGGGCCACCTCTGCCCAAGCTCATGGCACAGTGCAGCATTCAACACAAGCGTGGCCTCTGTGTGTGCAAGATGGCATGCTCCTCCTGACCCTGAAATCAGCAGAAGACTGCCCAGGAAGTGTAATGTCCACAAGAGCCACTGGAAATTCCTTCTTTGACAGCACTAACCCAAAAGCACCTTACTGGTCCTGCGTGTGCAGTCCTTCTTCCTCTTCCACTTTCCCAGTACACCATCAGCTGTGTTCATAAGGCACAACAGGAACCCCACCACGTACCAACAACTCGTACATTTGCTGATGAAAACTGGAGATGCTGGATTAAGTGAATCCTGATCAGTGTGTTCATGATTGGTTTCTTCTATATAAAGAGAGCACATACCCCTTGTGATATTTGCAGTGTACTCTTTCTGTCCCTTTATACCATGAAAGAAACACCCCCAAAACTCTTGACAGGGAGACAGACCTTTGTGGTTTGCAAGCCTGCATTAGATGCTTCCTCACAGAAAGCTTACAGTGGCCATGCTGTACAATGTACTCTTGTTTTATTTTGGTGCCCCTAGCTCTACATATGCCAATTCTTGGGTTTGCTTTTTTTCCTTTTTTTCTGAAAATACAGCTGATGTTCAAGATAATGTATTTTTCCCTAAGGGAAATTGGAGTAAAATCATTTTTTTAAGTTCTTGGGGAAAGTTTGGATGCCTTTATCAAATTGGATATTAAACTATTAATGGCTTTCTACTTTTGGCAAGTTACCATACCACTAATTTCCTACTGTCTATTAACTGACTGCTTTCTAGCTTAAAAAGACAAAGTAGCTAAAAATGAAAGGCCGTTTTTCATGGAGGCTGATCACAGAGAGCTCATGCACATTTCCATCCCCCTAGTGTCTGTGTTTGAGAATTACAGTGCAAAGGCAAGATTGTCCTGGGTCTGAAATTTGAAAGGAAAGATGGGGAGAATACAGTGAGGTAGTCCTTTCCTGTAATGTAGAAATCACTGGGGATTGCTGGTATTCAAGGGGAATCTTTGAAACTTTTGATTTTCTTCTGTTTTTCTGGGGATGTTGAAAATATTTGCCATCCGATCGATACATACAGACAGATCATATCAACTAGAGGGGACCTGCTGTCTTCCTTCTTTAAAGCATTTTCATCTTTTGTTCTTTTATCCCCTCCTTCTTGGACTTCATTTCCTGCTCCCTGAATTTCTTCCCTCTTTACTCACACTTTTGCAGGAAAACATTCCTGTCAGTTTTTCAGCGAAGAAGCTCCAACCTTTAAATTTACAATAGGGTTGAACAAAACCTTTAACTTTCTGTAAGGAATTTAAATTAACTTCATTATATTTTCATCTTAACCATGACCTTTAAAGACCTTAAGAGAAAACTTAATGAGGTTGGGGGATTCTCCAACTTTTGAGAACCTTTCACTTTTAAATCTTCTTTTTAAAAATTAGACAGTGCTAAGAACCCAATCATGTCTTTATTTCCTTCTCGTCACCAAAGTGGTTGTTTCTTGAGCATAACATCACTTTCTTCTCTACAGATCGAGTAAAAACTACAAGATTTAAATGTAGAGTAGCATCTCTTTTAACCTCATATGGAGAGGTCTATATCATCAGCCTACTTTCTTTAGTTTAGTGAAATATAACTGAGCTTTTGATGAGTAAAGACCCAAAACTTTACCAATCAAATAGAATTGTATTGGGTTTTTCTCAGCATTTCCTCTGTGCTCATATCTGGAAACCATGTCCATGAAGTATCTGTTCTTTCTTACTAAGTCTTCACCAAGTCTTTTGAAAGGTTGGAGGGAAAACAGAAATGAAGTTAAAAATCAAAGAAGAAGCTTCTTTTTATTGGGCAGAATAAAGGAGAGAAACAGATTCTCTTTTCTTACTGGTAGACTTGCTCACTGTGTTTCTTTCTGTGGCTGCTGTCATCTAGCCACTTAGCTATGGAGCCAGCTTTTGTTTGGCCACCTATGCATTCAGCTTTTATCTAGTTCAGGGATCTGAGCCATACAGCCCTTTCTGAGCAGTAAAGAGCACAATTTTTTTTCCTTATGAGTGCTTTGGATTAACTTCTAATGCTTCTTGCTGGAGAATATTCCTATCTCTCATTTTCATTATGAAATGTACTCCTGCTTGTTGCAGATACTTGGCAAATAGGTCCAAAAGACATACACTGGCCATGACCAACCCAACAGCTGAGATCCCTTCGGACCTGCAGCGGCAGTTAGGACAGCAGCCTTTCCGTGCCCGGGTCTGGCCGCCTCACCTGGTACCTGATCAGCATCGGTGAGTAGCCACATGAGCTGTGTGAGACCCTTGAGGCTCAGCTGACAGGCACCATCCAACTGAGTTGGAAACAGATGGTGCAAACAGCCAGGTTCCAAATAGAAGCCACCAGTCATCCTGAATTTAAACGGGATCAGTCCCCTGCTTTGAATAGTGAAAAGGGCAAAGTTTTCCAGCTGGTCCTTGAACTGTGTGAACTTCCCTTTTCCCAACTACTTTGCACAGCTGCTTGTTGTCTTCAGCTGATTCCCAACATTGTAGCTATTGACGCAGAGATGAGATTAAACTTAAGACCTGCCTGCCGGAGAAGCACCCAGAAAATCTGCCTGATACAGGAAGTTTGATGGCAGTATCAGCAGACCTGATTTTTAATGACCAATCTGCTGCAAAAATCAGCCTTTAATATCATCTCACAGTGTTACACTGTGCTTCAGGCCTGGATGTGGAGGAAGACCGACTCCTCTTTGGAGGACCGAACTCCGACACCTGCTCGTTGTTGCATATTTGCAAAATCATCATGTCAGTATTCTGGAAGGAAAATCTTCTTACATCTCTCTTCAGTGGTGATCTATTTTCTTGGAAGTTAAAAAAAGCACAAATAGGATTAACCTTTCTGACTAAGAGAACTTCACAAAATTTATATTCAAGTCAAATTTGGGGGACCGGAGGAGGATGGGACACACTCTCTAGAAGAGTGACTTTAACTAATGAAGGGTCCTCCAGGAAGGCCATCTTTCTCCTGATAGCATTGTGTACCCACGAGACAGCCTCAAGACAAATGGACAAAGCTTGAAAACCCACTGCAGGCCACTAGCTTTTTATTTTGCTTAGGTCTCACTTGCAAGATTTATCTGGCATTCTTCCTTGGTTAGGTCAAGACAGTTACCAAGGAGATGAGGTTGACGCACCCGTTGCTATGAGATCTTGCAACCAGTTCACACTAGCAAGCTTGGAAGAGTGTTTTTTATTGTAGCTAGATAGTGGCTGTGCTGAGCTGAGCATTGATATTATCAGCAGCAGCGGGTGAACTCTGAGCAGACCAAGACAGACTGATTGCCACGCTGGAACTCTGGAAGAATGATAAGCTCGCCTCTGCCCAGCAACAACTTTTCATACAATCCCTTAGGAGTCTTGGAAGGGTTTTATTGGGTAGCTACATTTTTCTATCAACCCCCTTGCTCCTTAATCCAACCTCTATCGTTATCAAAAAGATGTGTTACTTCTTTTCTCTTTTACCATCAATTTTACCTCATTTTAGTGTGGGTACTTCAAGATTCAACTTGGCTTCTCTGAATTCCTGAGAGGCTATCCTTATTAGGAAAACATGAAAGTTAGCCTATATTTACAGGCAGTGCCTGTCCAAATCCCCGTAGACCTTTTACGTTATTTGAGGAAAATCACATGGGCTCAGAGTACACAATGGGGTCTTTTTATTTGGCTTACACCCTACTTAAAAGCAATGCCAAAGCCTTGCCTACTCTAATAGGAACATTCTTTTTAGAATATTCCAAGAGGGTTTTGCAATTAGAGTAGTTTGAATGGAGAAGTAGGGAGAGGAGTAAGGAACCCAGCAAATTTGGATTAAGTTGCCAGAGAAGGATGACAGCAGAGAGGGATTGAGGTTAGATATCAGAAAAAAACAAATTCCAGAGCTACTGAACACTAAAATGAATAGTCATTAAACAAGATCTCCTCTCAAGATCTTAAAGACCACTTAAGCATCCATCTCTTTGGAGTAATCTAGGTATAGTTTAGCTTGGAGGTACAAGAAGGGGTCTGAATGAACTGTTGTGAAAGTCTGTGATTTTTTTTTTTTTAACAACCTTGTGTGCCTGCTGTCCCATGGAGAAGAGTGTCCTTAACTCAACTCCCTTGTTCCTTACACATTTGAACATGATTTTAAAATAAGTAAGTAAAATGAGGGACATTCTCAGTCTCCTGAAATTCATGGAGTAGTGATTTGTCTAAAGTTAACTGTTGAATTTGAGTCTCAGTCTATTATTCAGGTTTGGAAAGAGTCAGTTTTCAGACTGGTTTCATGAGTGGTAGAGAACATCTGATTTAGTCTCTCCTGACTCAGTGAGGGTAGGTTTGTGAGTGAATTAAGACTTGCATGATCATTTAATAACTTTGAGGAGTCATAAATTAATAAAGTTTTGGAAGAAAGTAAAAATACAGTTAAACCTCTATTTTTGAGATTGTCTTAGATCCTTAGTAAGTTTGAATTAGAGAACCTCTTTCTGAAGTTAAAATGAAAGTAAAAATTTACTAAGGAGAGGATTCTGGGAAGAGCCAGAGTTTGTCACTGGTGTTCATAGTGACACTGAAGCAGATCTTCACTTACATTTGATTTGCACAGTAATATCATGCTTTAGGTAGGGAGTCTCTCAAATAGAAGTCAGCACTGAGAGGGAAAGGGAATTTCCATTCCTGCCAAGCCTGGGCCCCTCACACCTCTTCACAGTCATCATATTCCTCCAAGGCCCTCGCCTGTCTGGAGTGTATTTGAACTGTTGTTAACCTGCCTCCTTGGCTATGGCTTTGTTTCAGTCCCAAATGAGTAATTGGCAAGGCTGTACATCCTATCACTGAGTTCAGCATAGTGTCATCCCTTTCCTCAATGGAAATCTGATCTGATCCGTTGGCTGCTGGAATGCTGCCTTGGCAGTCTTTTATCTGCATGCCTTCAACTCATAAACATCTTTCTGATTAGGTCACAAGAGTTGGTATTAACTTTAGCCCTGATGTTGTCTTGGGCATGTCTTATCAGCAGCCGGGCTCTTGTCTGTCTTCGTTCTGAAGGCCCTGCTCTCACAGGAGCTGTGCATGTTTCTGCAGAATATCACATCACTACTGCCCCCATCTTTTTGTGGGGAGGGTTGGAGAATGACGAGCTCTGCTCTTTCTTGGAGAGATTTCTTTTCAGAGTGGCCAGATGTTTTAGCCTATGGCTACCTTTCCTTGAGCTGTCAAGCCATGTACAGTCTTGAATCCCATAGAAAATTAATTGGCTTCTCATTCAAGTTTGGCAGTAGTTTAATGAAGTTTCGTGATTTGGACTCTGTGGTAGAATCACTAAATGGAAAGTGCTTAAAATATGCTTAGGGCAGCTAAAGGGCATAATGGGTATAGTACTGGACCTGGAGTCAGGAAATCTGAGTTGAAATCCAGGCTCAGAGATTTACTAGCTGTGTGAATGTGACCCTGAGAAGTCACTTAGCCTCTGTCTGCCATTGTTTCCTCACCTGTAAAATGGGGATAATAACACCTCCCTCCCTCAAATAAGACAATGTTTGTGAAGCCCTTTGCATAGCACCTGGCACATAGTAGGTGCTTCAAAGGGGAGGCAGATGTTGGCCAGCCCCAAACATAGAACATAGAAAAATTCCATGTGAAACACATGTTTGACTACAGCTCTTCTCTGGAAATGCTGATTTCTTACTGCAGAACATATTTCTGAAAGAATTTGTAGCCAAGTCAGTGTGAAGCCACTGCTTGAATGACAATCCTAGATGCAAGAACTGCTCAGTGTAACCTAGGAGCATCCAGAAATCATTACCTTCTATGGCCCCAAGGACAGGTGTTCCCAAAGCTGCATCTGTTTGGTCTCCACGTTTTCATAATCTTGGAAAAGTTTGAGAGGCAAAGTGTAAAGCACCAGCTTTAGAATCAAGAGCCCCAAGTTGGAGCCCCAGCTCTGAGGCCCACAAGCTGTGTGTGCTGAGGAAGCTGCTTAACTCTGAACTTCGGGGTCTTGTCTTCATCTGTAAGGTGGTGATAATCGTGTTTGCTCTATCTGCCCCACAGGGTGGTTGTGAGGTGTGAGCTTCACTCTGTAAGGATAGAGTGACTGTTGTCAGTATTGTTAGGCTCAGAAGGTAAAGGCTTGACCTCCTTGAGGGCAGGTGTTGGCTTGTCTTTCTCTGTGTCCCCAGCACTTAGCTCTAGGCCTGGCAGGATAGACCCTTAATAAGTGCTTGTTGACTGACTCCCACCAGAGGTAAGTTGAAATGGAACCTACGTAGAAGTCCTCTGAAAGGAAGACTCAGCAGAAAGTGCACATCAGCTCCTTGGGTACTACACATCTGTAAAACGTTCATATCTCTGTGAGATGTACATACTGCCTGCTGTCCTGGTGCCTGGATAAACATTTAGTACGCTTGGGGCAGGCAGTCCATCTAAAAAAACCTGTTTTCAGAGCCTTTGGAGACACCCAGTCCCTAACCTTCTTTTCCCCTGTGCTCAGCTCTGTCTACAAGGACTCCAACACCCTACACCTTCCCACAGAGCGTTTTTCCCCTGTGCGCCGGTTTTCTGATGGGGCCGCAAGCATCCAGGCCTTCAAAGCTCACCTGGAGAAGATGGGCAACCACAGCAGCATCAAACAGCTGCAACAGGTAAAGGAAAGGCTACAGGTGCCACTGGAGGAGTATTATTAGTACAGAGGGCCCGGACAGGATGCCCAGCCTCCTGCCATACACATCAGCAGGATTGCAGCTTATGGCTTCAGAAAATAGTAGTTTTCTGAAAGGGGGTCTCTCTGCTCTTTAATTAAGAACTCCTGTGCCATCCAACACCATCAAGACATAAGACTCTGTTATTGTCCCTAGGATTCCCAAGAGCATATCTTGACTTTGAGTTGTACCTTTTTCTTCCAAAAAACCCTGGCATTCCTTTACTGGTCAGTGTTTGTGTGAGCCTGGGGTTACTGCCTGGCATACTGTACAGTCGGGCTGCCTTGGTACTCTTTGAGTTAAGAAATGTGCCTTTAGATTCAACGTAAAACTCCAGTTTAATCTCAGCTTTCAGAATGACTGAGCTTTGAATGGCACAAGGTATGTATATGTATTTTACAGCAGACCATAGTCCCCATATCATCATGGAATATCAAAGCTGGAAGAGGGGACTTCTGTAGCTTTTTCCGTATGTTTCTGTATGAAAGAACCTGGTTGGCTATATTTAGCACACAAATATAAACATACTAGTTTCTCTGTACAAGGACACTTCATCTCCTGTGACTTTTTCTGCCCATGAGACTGTGGAGCATCTGTTGTGATCAGTGCATGGCATGAGATTGGCTCCATTGAATCCATATTAACTGCATTCATTACAGGAGTGTGAGCAGCTGCAGAAGATGTACGGGGGGCAGATCGATGAGAGAACACTAGAGAAGACCCAGCAGCAACATATGTTATACCAGCAGGAGCAACATCATCAGATTCTCCAGCAGCAAATTCAGGTAGACCTCTCCAAGGCTTCTGTAAGTTTAGGACTAATTTGTCTGTCCACATTGAATGAAGTTTTTTAAAGGAGTATTAACAATAGCTAACACTTATATATATCCCTTTTATAAGATTTGCAAAGTGTATTACATGTATTATCTCATTTTAGGGATATCTTAAGAGTTGACATGCATGATAAAATGCAAGACCTTCAGTAACTAACCTGGGAGATGAACAAAATACACAGAAATCTTTGTCACGGAGACTTCTACCTTTTCCTTCCAGAGGAACTGCTCAGAATAATGTTATCATTCAAAATGATTTTTCTTTATTGATTTTAGGATTGTATCCATCCTCCTCAACCCTCTCCACCTCTTCAGGCTACATGTGAAAACCAGCCAGCCCTTCTTACCCACCAGCTCCAGAGGTGACAGATTGTTTTGCTTTAAATCCAAGCTATCTCAGTAGTAAGGAATCTCTAGGGCTAGCTGCTTTGTTATGGGGAAGCTGTTAACTTTCTAAGGTATTCCCCCTGAAAGTTTCTATTTTAAAAGCTGAGTTGCTAACCCAATATTTGGTTTAAAGTTCAAAGAACAGACTTGTTCAATTCAGTTGAACCATTATTTATTCAATGCTTGCTATGATCAAGACACTCTTCTAGACGTGTTTTTGAAGTCAGCTTATTCCCATTAAATGGGTTACGTAATGACTTAGTGTAAGAGACTGAAGATAGGCTTCCTTTGGACTCTGTTACTGCCTTTTATGAGGAGTCTGGTAAACCAGGGAGAGTTATTGATTGGAGCACACTATGGAGGATGTGTGTAGGTCATAACAAAGCTAAGTAGTCCTTGTCTCTTCTATAATTCTTGAGCGAGTGAAGTCGACGTCATGCTTGTGATGGGATCTTGAAAGGTTTATTTCTATTTCTCTTTTTAAGGCTGAGGATTCAGCCCTCCAGCCCTCCTCCCAGCCACCCCAGCAACCATCTTTTCAGGCAGCCCAGTAACAGCCCTCCCCCAGTCAGCAGCACCATCCTCCAGTCTCATGGTAAGTGGGAGAGCTGGGTATAACTATTGTGTGTCACATGGAAAGGGGACACCGAATTTCTCATTAATTCTAGGCCCAAGAACTCTAGTGCCTGTTTAAAAAAAAACCACAGCTTTCTCTGTGAAACAAGATAATTTATGCCACAACATGCCTCTCCGATTCCACATTCTGTCAGACTTTGGATAGAGGGGAGGAGTCATTGTTCTGACTAGCTTCAGATATAAAGACCCCTAAGGATTTGTTTTTACAAAAAATTTCAGTCCCTTGGTAACAACACAGCCTAGTCCCCTCAGGAGCCTCTAAGAAAAACTTAAATTGGTTTTTAAATAATGTCAGACTGAGACTCTTTATTAACTCCCAATTTCTCCTATCTGACTGTTAGCCTGGTTGCTTAGATACTTAGACAGTACCTTCTCCCTAGGTGCTGCCTCTTCTTCCCAGTTTCAAGGCTTGCCATCCCGAAGTGCAATCTTCCAGCAGCCTGGGAACTGTTCTCCTCCCCCCAATGTGACACTGACTTGCATGGGCCTACAGCAGCCTGCCCAGTCTCAGCAGGTGACCATCCAGGTACAAGAGCCTCCTGACATGCTCAGCACCATGCCAGGGGCATCAGCAACTGGGCGGGGCATGTCCCTCAACTCCTGTGCCAGTCAGATTCAGATGCAGCACCGTGCCAACCTAATGGCCTCCCTCACATATGGGCATCGCCCATTGTCCAAGCAACTGAGTGCCGACAGTGCAGAGGCTCACAGGTAAGTCCTGCTTAGGATGAATTGAGAAGAATCTTCTTACTTTTCCCCCACAGCAAGATGAGGGAGAAGGGAGAGTCTGTTTGAACCACATCCCTGGACCAAATTCTCCTATTATGTTCTAAAATCAGGCTAGAGGCTTGGGAGGTTCATAAACTGTTTAGTGATCCAGGGTCAACATCCTAATTAGATAAAGGGAGAAAATGCACAACTATATTCCTGTTTACCTGAGAAGAGAAAAACAGCAGCCTTTTTCAATAATGTACTTTTCAAAAACCTTGGGCTATGTCTCTTCTAGCTTCCCTTCCCATCTGTCATTCTCTCAAGGAACCAGTGCTTCCTAATTACCCAGAAGACATTTCAAAACAAACTATAACTTCCTCCCGCTGAAACTGGTCGTATGTCTGTATCCCCCGTAGTCCCTTTCGACCATTGCCTGGGAGATGGGAAGATAGCAATGGATGAGAGAGGATGGTACTTCAGGCCCAGTAGTCTGTCTTGAATCAACGCCCTCCTTCCTAGGTGCTCATTGTTGAAGGAAGGCAACAGCTGCCCTTTGAGATCTCTGACTCCTTGCATGGATCTTGTGTGTTTACTGTCTTTTGTGTTTGCAGCTTGAACATGAATCGGTTTTCCCCTGCTAATTATGACCAGGCACATTTACACCCCCAACTGTTCTCGGACCAGTCCCGGGCCTCTCCCACCAGCTACAGCCCATCCACGGGAGTGGGCTTTCCTCCAACCCAGGCCCTGAAAGTCCCTGCACTCGACCAGTTCCCTCCTTTCCCTTCCAGCGCACATCAACAGCAACAGCACTACACCACATCGGCGCTCCAGCAGGCTCTGCTGTCCCCCACACCGCCTGACTACCCAAGACACCAGCAGGTCCCCCATATCCTCCAAGGACTGCTCTCCCCCCGGCACTCACTCACAGGCCACTCGGACGTTCGGCTGCCTCCAGCAGAGTTTGCACAGCTCATTAAAAGGCAGCAACAGCGGCAGCAGCAGCAAGAATTACAAGAATTGTTCAGGCATATGAACCAAGGGGATGCTGGGAGCCTGGCTTCCAGCCTAGGGGGACAGAGTATATCAGAGTGCCAGGCTTTGTCTTTGCCTTATCAGAACACTGACTCATATCACCACCATCATCATCACCACCACCACCACCATACCAGCCCCCAGCATCTCTTACAAATCAGGGCACAAGAATGTATCTCACAGGTTCCCTCGCCCACCCCGGCTCATGGGTACACACACCAGCCGGCGCTGATCCACTCAGAGAGCATGGAGGAGGACTGCTCCTGTGAAGGGGCCAGGGATTGCTTTCCAGACAGTAAGAATTCAAACACTTTGACCAAAGGTTGCCATGAGAGCCCCCTGCTATTAAGTACAGGTGGGCCTGGAGACCCTGAATCTTTGCTAGGAACTGTAAGCCATGCACAGGAAATGGGGGTGCATCCATATCGACATCAGCCAGTGACTGGATTCAGTAGAAATAAAGTGCCCAGCAGAGGTAAGACCCCTCCCCGCTTCCTCATGGAAAAGTAGGTACGTTCACCATGCCCTATCCATGCATGCCCAGTCTTGGCATGATTTTGATTGTCAGCAGAGTTAACTGGTAGTGTCTGGTGTTGCTCATCCAAAGAAAGGTTTGGGGAGATACTTTACTATGAGATGGGTGTAGTGATATGGCTTAGAATTCAGTCTTTGGTGAGAGAAGACCATGGAAAATGCATATCAGTAAAAGACTAGTTTGAAATAATTCAAGTTCCTTCCCTTGTGTAGTTCTCATTTCAGTTCTCTTTTTTATACCTGTAAGTAAGCTGGGAGTAGAATCATAAAGATGAGCCTCCATCTCTCATTGTTTCTGGAAAGAGCCCAATTTGGATGTAAGATAAAATAGCTTTTCACTTTAAGAGATTAGTGGAGCCCACCCAAATCCCAGTGATTGCACTTTACCAGCTCTGTTGCCTTCTTCCCCTATAGAGTATCCATTATACATACCTAGGACGGATGTCATCATACACTTCAGTTCATTCCAGTAAACATTTATGATATACTTGGTACACATTAAACACTGTGCTAAGCTTTGCAGCTATAAAGACAAAAATAAAATGATCTTTGCCTTCCAGAAACTTAGATTCTACTAGGGGAGGTATAACATATACAAAAATAAGTCAATGCAAGGTTATTTAATATGGAAGTGACAACAGTCGGGATCAGTACAAGGCAGACCTCACCTGAACCTTGAAGGTAAGAGGATTCTCAGAAGCATTGATGAGAGACATGGAGTACATCTTGGTGAATGCATGACAGGAATTGAGATCAAGGGAAAGCTAGTGGGCAAAGTTGGCTGAAATGAGATTTTCTGAAGGAAATGTATGAAAAATGAGGCAGAATAGGTAAGTCAGAACCAGATTGTAGAGGAATTGGTAGATTAGCCCTGTATTCCTCAGTGCAGAAGAATGGCCTTTGCACAGATAAGGACACATTTTGTTCAATAGTTGGGGGAAGAAAGTGCATGAACATTTTAAAGGAGATCTGAGGAGTATCATACAAAGTCAGTAGGCCTGTTTCAGTTCTGATTCTGACCCCATGACTTTATGGGACCTTGTTGGTTGACTTAAATACGGCAGCCAGAGCAAGAGAGATTATAGACTCACTGGTTATAAATTCACTATGCCCAGGTCAGACTGTAGCTGAGATAGTTCTGGGCATTACAGTATAAACGAGACTTTGGGAAGGCAAACGTTATGGTAAGAGAACTTGCTAGTCTGAAGAAAGAAAGACTTGGGGGAACATTATAATTTTTTTTTCAGATATCTAAAGGGTTGTCATGTTGAAAGAAGAATTATACTCTTCTATGTTCCCCAAGGATACAGATTGTGACTTAATAGAAAGCAAAGCCCTCTAACAGCTAGAGCAATGAGAAAATAGACTGTACTCAGAATTAGTTAGCTCCCCATGCCTAGAGGTCTTTGACTACTTGTCAGGGAAATCTTAAGAGGAGTTTAGACTAGGTGACCTCTGAAATCCTTTTTAATTCTGAGATTCTATGATTGTAACTTTGCTGAGCCTTAGTTTTCCAAGATGTTTTTAAAAAAAATGCACAAGTACATATTAAGCAACTACTACATGCCAAGCAATTCGTAGGGTGCTTGAGATACAAATACAGAGAATGAAACAATCCATAGTTCAAAGAATTTACATTCTATTGGGGAGAAAAATGTACATAGTTAAAAATAAATGTGGCGAGAATAAGAGATAATTTGGGAGGGAGGGCTATTGGAGTTGGGGAGAATCAGGAAAGACTTTATGTAGATGGTGGTGCTTAAGCAGCATCTTGATGGAAGAGAAGGTATGTTTGAGGCCAAGGTGAGAAGTGTATTCCAGACATTCCAATGAAAGTGTCATGGGGAAGGCCATTTTGGCTAGAGCACAGACTGCAGGAAGAAGGATAATGTAAGAAAAGGGACCATGTGATAAAGAACTTTAAAAATAAAATATGGAGAGTGCAGTAAGTAAAAAGGACACTATCTTTTACCTCTTCTTGACTGGGTTGTTGTGAGAATTGAGTGGGACAATATGTGTTGAAAATCTTGGGTAAACTATAAAGTGCTATACAAATATAAGGTGACATGACCCTGAGATGTGGAAGTTAGACCAAATAGGATAGGATTTGACAGGACTCAGTGTCATTCTGTCTCTTGCAGGAAATGTTCTTTTCTCTGACATTAAAAAGGACAATTGCTTCACCCTTTCCCCCACTTCCCTAAGATGAAAGAAACAAAGAATTTATTCTCATTGTCTGTTGCTGGAACATGATGTTCTCTCTTGATGAAAGCCATTATCCAGGAACAGAAGACTTAGGACCCCCTGTCCCATGCTCATCAGTAACTTTGTTGTCATTAGTCAAACATAAAGATAGAGGAGATAGTACTATCAAAGATCAAGCAGCATCTTTTCCTATTCTCTCTTCTTGGGTAACTTCCATCCTTCTCTTCCTTTCCATTGCAGACTTATAAATCAGTGGTTCAAATAAATGACTAAACTTGTGAAGGAAATGAGTTTTAAAAAAATCAGTTGTACTGGTGAAGGATGGAGCTGGCCAAAGTGACCGCATTCATATGAAAAGATTTATTGGGGCTAACTGGTCACAAGACTGACTATGAGCCATTAGTATAACATGACTGTGAACGTATCTGATGCAGACCAAGGCTGCCTGAGCAGTAGATAATTATCCCTCTCTGGGGGTAATGGAGTCTGCACCTGGAGTACTGTTGTCCAGCACCACTTTTTGAGAGGAACACTGACAAACTGATTTCATCCAAGGGAGGGCAACCAATATAGTGGTGGATCTAAAAACCACCCTGTCTTAGGCACAGTTGAGAAAACTGGGGATTTTTAGATTGGAGAAGAAGGTTAATCTATCAACAAGCTTTCAGAAAAGGACTTTTTGTCTGCTAAACACTGTGCTAAACACGAGGTTACAAATAAAAAGAAAAATATCCCTGCTTTCAAGTAGCTTACATTCTAATGCAGGAGACGACCAGTATAAATCAGAATATACAAGATGAAGACAGAGTAAATGGAAGGTAACCTTAGAAGGCATGACACTAGCAGCTGGGAGGACTGGGAAAAGCCTCCTGAAGAAGGGTATATTTAAGATGGGTCTTCAAGAAAGACTGGTACTCTAAGAGTCGGTTCAGAGGCTAGCAGAGGAGACAGCATTCCAAGCATGAGGAATGAGAATTCTGGTTATGAAGGATAGCATAGAGGGGATAGCGTTCCATTTATGGAGACAGAATTTGGAGTATTTAGTGCAAGGTATATAGCAGTGAGGCTGGTATAGCTGGATTGTAGAGCTTGTGGAATATAATAGAATGTAAGAAAGAGTGAAAGGAAGTAAAGGACTACATTGTGAAGAGTTTTAAATGCCAAAGGACTTTATATTTGATTCTAGGGTTAATTATTGAGTGGAGGACATAGTCAGATGTACACTTTGGGGAAATAACTTTCATAGTTGTGTGAAAAATGACTTGGAGTAGGAAGAGATTTAGAGCAAAACAAGCCATTAGAAAGCTGTTGCACTAGTCCAGGGAAGAGGTGATGAGGGTTTGACCGATGGTGCTGGCTCTTTGAATGGAAAGGAGACATACGTTAGAGATATTATTGGGAAAGAAATCACAAAATTCCAAACTGCATGATTTTGTTACTAGCAGTTGTGGGACAACAGAGTTGAGTTGAGTATGAGGTACAGGTTATGAATCCAAATGACTAGAAGGATGATGGTGATCTGGGCAGTTATAGAGAAGTTAAGAAGGGAATTTTTTTTTCAGACATATTGAGCTTGAAATGCTGTGGGGCATCCAGTTAAAAATGTCCAAAGGACCATTGGGGATACAGGAGTGGAATCCATTACAGACACTGGTGTTGGATAAACAGATTTGGAATAATCTAGATAACAATGATAATTGAACCAGTGGGAGCTGAGAAGATCATCAAGTGATTGTATAAGGAGAAAAGAGAAGACCTATGACAGAACCGTGTGGCACACTCAGAGCTAGGGGGCATCACATGAAGATAGAATTAAAAACTGAGGTGGAGTGGTGAGACAGATAGGAGGATGGAGAGCAGAGTGTCTGGAAGGTGAGGCGCTTCACAGTGTCGGATATTTGGGAGAGGTCACAAAGAATGAAGACCCAAGAAGAGACCATTTGATTAGAATTCTGGGAAGGTGGGATAGAGCATTTCTAGTGGAATGGGGAAGTCAACAACCAGAATGCGAAAAGAGTTAGATGAGAGTGTTGAAGTGGAAGCACTGATTGTACACAGCTTTTTCAAGTTTAACTGAAGGGGAAGAGAAATATAGGACCTTAGCTGTATTGAGGAGCAGATATGAGAGACTCTTTGTCCTGGAAAAATGGAGCAGACCTATCTTTGTATGGCTCCAGAAGGTGAGCAGACCTAGGACTTAGAACCAGTGAATAGAAGTGACTGAAGGATTTCAGATCAGTATCAGGAAGAACTTTCTAGCAACTGGAGCTGAGACTGCCTTATGAAATACAGTTGTTGTTGGTGTAAGTGTTCAGGAGGTTGTAAATGACCTCAGGTCCCAGCCAACCCTAAGATTCTATGAATTTCCAAGTACATACTGTATCTGGATGAGACATCTTGAGTACAGTCCACATTATTCAAATCTCTTAGCACAGATTTAAAGTACCAGCAGTCCTTTTCAAATCTTCCCTGCCAATAGTTTTCTCTAAATTTGTTAATCCTTCCTCTAATTCTAACCCACAGGGATGGAGTCTTTTTGACTAGCCCCTTACTTGTTCCCTCCTGATTCAAGTGAGCCTTTGTCTTTAGTTTTCTCTTTTGGTCTCTGAAGCATTTGAATCCCTTCCTGTTTTAGCTTCAGCTTTTACCCCCATTAGCTTCTTAGACACAGCTGGTATCTTTGTGGCTACCTCCCTCAGTAATATACCTCACTGGCACCAACTATGAATCCAAGTTCTCTCTTATCCTTCTTGCCCCTGACACAGGCTTAGCTCTCAGCTTCTAGGTGTCCTCTCTACCTAGTCTATTCTTTTTTTTTTTTATTTTAAGTTTTCAGCATTCATTTCCACAAAATTTTGAGTTCCAGATTCTCTCCCCATCCCTCCCTTCCACCCCAAAACGCCTTGCATTCTAATTGCCTTTCCACCATGTGTCCTCACTACTAACATCCTTCCCTTCCCTTATCCCTATCTTTTCTCTTGTTCTGTAGAGCAAGACAAACTTCTCTACCCCATTACCTGTATTTCTTATTTCCCAGTTGTATGCAAAAACAATTCTCAACATTTGTTCGTAAAACTTTGAGTTTCAGTTTCTCTTCCTTCCTCCCTCCCCACCCATCCCCACTGAGAAGGTAAGCAGTTCAGTATAGGCTGTATATGTGTTACCCAGTCTATTCTTAAACACCTTTTTAGTTTTATTCTTTTTCCTTCCCTTTCTACTTTTCTCCTAGACAGTATTCTCCTACCTAGATGCAGTTCACTTCATTCCTTTTACAACAGTGACATTATTTTGTGGATCAAAGTTAACTGAGATGACTATCATGTAAGTTTGGAGTGCCTATAATAGGCATTCAAGGCCTTGAAAAGCAATAGCTATCTTTACTTTTTGATAATCCCATTCCTAGTTTCATAGTGTATGTGCATAGCTTTAAACTAATTCCCATTTTTTATCCTGGAAAATCTTACAAGGGGGATCCCTTACATGTTTAAAATGCTTTTTAAAAAAAACCTTCATTTACATTGTAACATAGAAACCTTGGGTTCCACTGCCTGGCCATTGGGATGACATGGATTCCTGTCTCTATCTCTGAGTCTTTACTTTGGGCCAGGTACCTGCCTCCGGTGACCAGAGGGGTAGGGTGGGGGGAAATGACCCATCAAAACAGGGCTTATTTCTTTGCTCAAAGACATTCTTTTTAGTTATGTTCCCAATTATAAAAATCGAATAAGATAGATAATATGGAATGCTGTCTTGTGGAAGAGGGCTTTATCTTGTTCTGGATGGCCGTGGTGGGGAGCAACACCATTTTGCACATTCACCACCAAATGTGAAAAGCACCAGTGTCTCTTCCTGTAGCAGTGCATTGAATCCAAGGAATTCAGGCAAGTCATGAGAAATTCGTGTCCTTACTTCTTTCTCTTGGTCCATAAGAGGTTTCTTTCAATGTAACTCAGCAGTAACCTTGAATATGTTGAAGCTCCTCAGCATAGAACTTTATCTTCCTGCTTGGGTAGGTAAAACTACAGAGACAGCTTTTGTTTCACTATAAGGAGCTCCTTTCTAATAGTGAGACTTGTCCAGAAGTGGGATGAGTGGCCTTGGGAAGAGATGTGTTCCCTAGCGGGATGACTACTTGTCCGGGTGTTTTAGAGAAGACTCCTATGCAGCTGTGAATTGAACTAGAAGCTTTGTGGGGTGGGTTCCATCTGTGAGTCTGTGAGTTTCCTCCGAGATAGAAGAATGTCTTTAGAAGATATCCTTTCCAAAAGGGTGGGTAGGCAGACTCTGGGTAGGGGCCTACCTCTCTGGGATGGCGCGGCCAAGGCGCTATAATACGTATTTTCAGTCTCATTACATATTTCTTTGTGTTATTATTATTAGTTCACATAGAAATTTTTTGCCAGCTTGTCATTTTCTGTAAGAAACCACATTTTCTTTTCATCTAAACTATACTGTACTGTCAGTAGTCCCTCCAGCTTGGACAGACCATAGACATAACCTATAGTGATAGGTTAGACTTAACTTACAACCCCTAAAAGGGTTAAATACCCACGTCATATACTTGGCCAGAGCAGCTTTGAAGGCTCTGCAAATGAATAAAGACAAGTCAACATTGACAGATGCAACAGGATGTTGTGCAAGCTGCCCCAGTTAATACGCTAAGTGTGGGTGGTATATATAGTGATTTCTCACATGGAATTAGGCCAGCCAGTCACTTTTTCCCTTGTATGGTCACCTCGTAACCATCTCATCCTTTGCATGTTCTCATTTCTTCTCAGGCAGTCACCCGCTATCAGACTCCATAAGCCCCTTCTCTTCATTTAAAAAATTTGCCTCAGGGACTGATGTTTGAAGTTATAGAAAGGTCAATAGAAAAATCTTAACCCCAAACTATCTTAAACGTCTTCACTGTCTTAAAACCAAGAATGAGTAGCCTTCTTACTGTTAAGTTTCTCCTCTCTGTATCATTTTCAGTTGTCCTTTCTCTTTCTTTTATTCCTTAATAGTATTTTATTTTTTCCAATTACATGTAAAATATTTTCAGGATTCATTTTTTCCAAGATTTTGAGTTTCAGACCTTTCTACCTCCTTTCCTTCCCTCCTCCCTCCCCAAGACAGCAAACAAATGTGCTTTCCCTTCTCTTTCTAATCTTTATTCTCTTGCTGTCTCTGGATTGTTCTTTGCCACCTATTCCTTCCTGGTCCTCAAGAAGTCTTCAGTTGATCCTGGGATTCTTAACTCTGTCCGAAATATCTCTTCCCTTTCGCAAGCTGCCTAGCAGTGCCTCTGTTTCTGTCTTCTCAGCTCTTCCTAATCTGACTGCTGACCTTATCAGTAAACAGAGCTGCCAGGGTCTTATCGCCCAATCTTCAGGCCTTTTCTCAGTCTTCATTTTTCTTGACCTCCCAACATTTGTCCTTATTGCCCACCCTTTCTTGGGTACTCTCTCCAGTCTGAGTTTTCTTGATTTTGCTCTCTCTTGTTTTTCTCTCTCGCTGACCTATCTTCCCAGTCGTCTTGGCTGAATTATCCACTTCCCGCCCTCTAACATATTGCCTTATAAATTCTCACCAGAAGAAGGTCTTTAGAATGATAGCCTTCCTAAAAGGGCGGTGACTTCATCAGCTCCTGTGCATTCATTTTATTCCATTTCTATGCAGATCACTCTCTGTACTCTGTATTCTAGCTCGTCTCCGTCCTGAGAAGGCCCCAGTTGTGCATCACCAGCCGCTTATCCGGTGTTTCTGATGGACTTCAGTATATCTAAAGTGGAACTCACTGTCTTCTTCCCAACCTCCACAGGCATACCTCTCCAGAAGGTCCCTGTATCTGTCAAGGGCACCACTGTCTTCCCGGTTACCCAGGTCTGCTTCCTTGTTGAGGCTGTCTTCCGCTCGCCTTCACTCCCCCCCATATCTAGTCATTTGTTGTAAATTCTCCCTCCATGCATGACTTTCTCTCTCCTCCCACAGCTTTCGTCACCTTCAGCTATGCTGCTCCAGTGGCCTTCCTCCACACAGCAGCAGATGATTTTCCTAACCTGCAGTTCTGACTGTGCCATTCCCCTACCCAACAAATTCTAGTAATTCTGTTAGCTCCAGTATCAAATATGAACTCCTTTGAAAAGCCATGAGCAAGCTGACTGCAACCTTCTGTGCCATTCCTCTTTATACATTTCTCCTTGCAGCCAAACCAGCATCTCCACACCTTTGGTATCTAGAATGCCCTTCTTCCTTAGCTCCTTCTTTTCAAATAACAACCAACATTTATATAGTGCTTTCCTACGTGCCAGGCACTGTGTGCCAGGTGATTTACAATTATTTCATTTGATCCTCGCAACAACCCTAGGAAGTATACAGATAAGGAAACTGAGGCAAACAGGGCTTAAGTGACTTGCTCAGAGTCCTGCCTGAAGTGGGATTTGGACTCAAGTCTTCCTCATCTGTCTGCTGATTAAATCTCTTTTAAGTGCTCAGCGCAAGTAATCCCCTCCACCTGAGGCTTGTTCTGATCCTCCAAGCTATTAGTATCCTCCTCTCTCAAAGAATTACCTCTCTATTTTGTGAATGCTTCTAGATGTACACGTTATCTCTCCTGACAGCATGTAAATTACTCTAGGATAGAAACTGCTTCATAGTATGCTCTTAATAAATGCTTATTGATTGGCTTGGGGGTTCAAATTTCATTCCCTTTCATTAGTTAATATTTTTATCTGATGACCTCTCAGTAATTTTCCAGGAAGTCTTATCAGCTTTTATTTCATGGGGACTGCTTTCCCAAGGTTTGATGTTCTTCCTCCCCACCAAAAAAAAAAAAAAAACCAAACCTTATTTATGCTCCTATTTACTGCCAAGCACAAAAATTACATGCCAACCTTTCTGAATATTCCAAGGCTTGAATAGACATAGCCATGGCTGTTTGTTTGCTTACCTTTGTTTGCTTACCTTCTATTTAAGCACTTTTTAAGGTGGTTTTGTGTGTGTGTGTGTGTGTGTGTGTGTGTGTGTGTGTGTGTGAGAGAGAGAGAGAGAGAGAGAGAATGAATGTGTCTCCTAGGCTTTTCTGAAAACTCAAATATCAGAAATACCTTTTTCTCTTTTGCAAATATACCAGTGATTTTTCTTTCACCAGATTAGAGTCCTGTGATTCAGTTGGTTTGTATTTTTTTCATAGACTGGCATGAGTACAATGATAGCCCTTTGGCCTTAGAACATGTGATTGCAGCATACATAAATCATCTGCATAAGGCGATGAAAGCTAATTAAAAAAAAAAAACCAAACCCTTGTGCCTTGGGGTCAGGAGCCTGACTTTTAGCCCCAGCTATTTCACCAGCTAGCTTGTGACTTGAGACACATTATTTAATCTCTTTGTTTCTCTACTTGCCAAGTAGTAAACATCTTTACCTACCTTTTCCTGAGGCCAAAAATAAGCAAAGTCTTTGGAAAATAAGAACTACTATTAAAATGTAGAGTATTATGGCACAGAGTTATTTGTTGGCAGAGCAAAATGGAGAGGGTTGTTTCCAGCTTCACACTTCCAACGTTGGGCCATTTCTAGGGCGGCTCTTTTCTTTGTTTGGAAACTCTTGACCAGGGGTGGAGAGCCTGTGACCTCAAGGCCACATGTGGCCCTCTAGGTCCTCAAGTGCAGCCCTTTGATGGAATCCAAATGACTCTTGACTATGCCTGTTGTGAGGGACTGGACTTGAGTGATATAATAAATCAGTTTTACAGGACAATTCTTACTCTTCCCATCTGCTTCTTTATTCTTTGCTTTCCCCCCAAACTCATCTTCCCCCATCTCCCCACACACCCCCTCCACCCTGCCTGACTCTCAATACTTTTCATTTCTTTACAGTGAGACCTAGTTGTAAATGACTCACTTATATAGTGTTTAAAGGCTAACAGATACAAACTGAATTGCATAACCAGCCTCATTTGTGTATGATGACTTCACGTAGTAGGCATTTGGTAAATATTTTTTGAATTGAATTTGAATAGAGATTAGCTGGGAGTTTCTCTCTTTCTGTTTTGCTCCAGTGTGTTCTTTTTCAAGATGATTTTTGTATTAACTATATTAGTAGCTAGCATTGCCACCTCTCTACTACCCTGCTATTAGAGGAATCCAGGTATTAGAATCATAGATTTACATTGAAAGCCAATAAAAAAATTTAATAATTAAAAAAAAAATCAAAGAAAAATAATCATAGATTTAAAACTAAAAGGACATTAGAAGTTGTTTAGCTCCATTCCTTCATTTTTAAAATGAAAAAGCTCAGGCCCAGAGAGGGCAGTTGAGTATGTGGGTGGCAGAGTTTGGACCTTAAAGGGTCGTCTAATTTAACCCCTACCCTAATTCAGATGAATAGGCTCAGTCACTTGACAGTCATTTATTTAAATGCTTCCTATGTGCCAGGTACTGTGTTAAGCACTGGGGATGCAAAAAAAGGCAAAAACTGTGCCTCCCTTCAAGGCCCTTATATTTTAATGGACCTTGACCTTTACCATTTGTGCAATATGGTATGTGTCACTTGCACTTAAGGTTGATTTTTTTTCTCCCTATTTTATTTGAAATAGAGTTACAGCAACTTGGGTTTGAATCCTATCCCTGATAATTCTCTGCCTGTCTCTGAGCACGTCATTTAACCTCTTCATTTCTCCAGCAACTCCCTGTCCCCTAAATCATAGATGGGTCACAGTACGTGTTGGGGGAGGGAGTTCCCTGGCAGTTCCCCAGACTGAGGAAATCATCAATATTTTGCATATTCCTATATCTTATATGAAAGTTAAAAAGTGTCAGCCCAGTTGGTAGAGTTAATTCTTCAGAAAAAAGACCTTCCAAGTGTCTTTTAAACAAATAAAATACTCCAGTCTTACGATGATGAAAACCAAAGGCATGTCCAACATTCTTCCCTCAACTAAGATTCTCCCTGATTGTCCCTGAAAATGGAGAAACTTATTTTTACCAGCTGTCTTTCAGCTCTGGAGCTGAACTCTGAGGTCACTGAATCCACTGACTTTTAGAATAGTGCAGCCCAAAGTCATAGGTAAGCATTAACATAGTATTATTAGTCATAGAACTAAACGGAAAATTTGAGACTTCAGTTGTCATTCTGTGACCTCAGGCTAGTCCTTTAACCTCTTTTGTTCTTCAATTTCCATATCTATAAAATGAGGGGATTGGATGTTTTGACCTTAAAAGTCCTGTTTCTGACTTTTCTGTGATTTCCTCCCATAGACTTAACTTCTACGGAAAAGGTAATTGGTATCTATACTTCTCTCTAGTGGGCCCTCATGGACCGGGAGCAGAAGCTTGGGTGCCAGGGAATTTAGGGTCAGATAAAGCCCAGTTTTCCTCCCAGCAATGCCATGGGTCAGTTGGGGG
Organism: Potorous gilbertii; assembly: GCA_028658325.1. Taxonomy (NCBI): domain Eukaryota; kingdom Metazoa; phylum Chordata; class Mammalia; order Diprotodontia; family Potoroidae; genus Potorous; species Potorous gilbertii. The sequence goes on from JAQQSK010003763.1 coordinate 99,267, forward strand.
GCCATCAATTAATATTTTATTCAGATTTTCATATTGTTTACTACTACATGATCCTGTGTTAGGTGCTTGTGATATGAGAGGCTTGTGTTATTGGGAGAAACTGTAGTTCCACTGACCTCCTCTTCTCCTCTGTCTCCCCAGAATCTGTCATAGGGAACTGTATGGACAGAAGTTCTCCAGGACAACCTATGGAGCTACCTGATCATAACGGGTTGGGTTATTCAACACGCTCCCCTGTCAGTGAGCATCACAGGCCCCGGACCCTACAGAGACATCACACTATCCAGAACAGCGATGATGCCTATGTATGTTGGAGTCCTTCTTGCTTTGGGGGGTGTTTCTTAAATTCACACAGAACCTTGGAAGATTCTGAAAAGAGGCAGTTTGGCATCAGCGCTAGGCACATCTTTCCCTCAGCTACGGTCCAATTTCATCTGGCACCCATAGAAAGTTAACATATTAGGCATTCTAACAAATTAACTCACAGAACTCCATATTCCAGATTCCAAGCTGAGGACACAAGTGTTCTGTGTTTCACCCAGGCTCTGGTTTTTTAGCATGACATCTTGACCACACTAAGCTCCATGAGGCACTGGGGTCCATACTAGGGAAACTTCTGATAGTCAGCTTGAGTTTTTCTATTTAGCCAAATCTGAATTCACAACTCTGGGATAAGCAGTCGTAACCATCCAGTTTCCTTCACAGGAGCAAACTCTGAGCATTATTTGAGTTGAGGAGGTCTGGTTTTAGAGAGAAGCTGCCTTAAGAGGACTTATCCTAATCTAATTCGGTGACTGACCCCTTCAGTGACCCTCAGGCAGCATGGAAAGAGCACAACACTTGGAGCTGGGAAATCTGGATGCCAGCTCCACCACTGTGACCCTGAGCATGTCGCTGAGCCTCCTCCTCCTCTTCTATAAAAAGTACAATAATACTTGCACTGCAGGCCTTTTGAGACCCTTAAAGTGCAACATAAATGTGAATTGTTATTCCCCACAGAGAACTGATGTTCAGTGGGAAACAGGAAAGTCTAAAACTCAGAAAGAGTAAGATACCTGCCTCCTCCTCCCCCCACATTTGCATCAAAGTCTTAGAGGGTGGGCAGTGTTACTTGGGATTAGGGACCCAAATGTTTTCAGTGCCCACAGGTCAGAAGTTATTCTTTTTCAACAGCTTTCATATATCTGATTCATTGCCTTCTACAGGTGCAGCTGGATAACCTGCCTGGAATGAGTCTCATGGCTGGAAAAGCACTAAGCTCTGCTCGGATGTCTGATGCTGTCCTCAGTCAGTCTTCACTCATGGGAAGCCAGCAGCTTCAGGACAGGGAAAGTGAGGGTAAGGGGATCTTGGAAGAGAGTCATAGCCTTGTAGTCCACAGGTTGGGGTGGAGGAGTAAGGTCAAGGACACAGCCCCCTGTCTTCTTGGGTTGCGGTATGTTCAGACACCACAGCTCTAGTTCAGAGCTTCTGCAGTTCTGCCAATGCAAAGAGAGACTGCTTGGAGGTAGTGGGGAAAGCACGAGTCTTGGAGACAGGGCACTGGATCAGTGCCCTTCCTTTGCCACTTGCCTGCTCTCTAAAGTAGACAAACCACTTGACCTCTTCAAGCTTTAATTTACTCATCTGTAACGTGAGAATGAGTGTACTTGCATTTTCTTCACAGGCTTATTGTGAGGAAAATCCTTTGTAGGGGAATGTATAAATATGAATGTTTATAGTTGTTATTAACGATGGTAATTCAGGGCTTCTTAAACTCTGGGTCACAATCCCAAAATTTGATAACAGCACAAGGTTTTTGAATGCACAGAGACCAAAAATTAATTCAAAATCAAATATGTAATGGATCCAAGGTGTTTCTGGAAGCCTTTTGCCCCTGCTGCATCTCCCAACTTCACTGCAGCCTTGATTCTGAGCACAAAGAATGCACATTTTGCCATGCACATGCTCTCTCGAGCCACACAGTGCCGATGAACTAAGGCTGCGGGAACCAAAAGGGGTCATGCCAGTGGGAAAAGTTAGAAGGCCTGATCTAGACTTAGATAAGTACCTCTATTCATGTTTGACAAGGATCACTCTGAGAATTCAGAGAGCCAATCCTAGGAGAAAGCTTAGGCCAGTGGATAGGAAATACTCAAGGACACACCAGTTCAGATATGATCTGTGGTCCCTGCTACTGCCAGCCCTCAAGTTTCTAGCACATGGAGCCCCAGCCTTATTTGCCTTTCTCATGATTCTCCACAAGATTTTCCAGAAAGCCCAAATCCACCATGGTAACACAGAAATTTATGCACATCACCAATACAGGGAGCACCACCATCCCCAAGCTTTCCTTCTGTTAAGCCTCCTCACAAACAAGCGCCCCTAGGCAAAATTCCTCCCTCTCTCACTCACAGCCAGTTGCTCTGCCTCACTCCATAGCAGCTCTGCCTCACTCTCACTTCCTCCTCCACCCATTTGGCAAGCTCCTCCCACCATGCCATGTGACTCAGGCTTCGTGTGACTCAGGTTCCATCACAGCAGTCAACTGGGCCTGAGCTCAGAGCAGGTCACATAGGTCTATTAATGGATGGGAAAGAACTTCCCATTCCATTAACATTACAGTCATATAATGGATTAAACAGTAAACTGAGAGTCAAGAAGACTGAGTTTGATTCCTGCCTGAGACAATTACCAGCTGTGTGACCCTGGGCAAGTCACTTATTTTCTCTCTACTTCAGTTTCTTCATCTGTACTTTGAGGATGATGATGATGATGATAGTACCTACCTAGAAGGGTCACTGTGAAGACAAAACATTTCTGTGACCTTGAAAGTGTTATTTAAATGTTGGCTATTTTTAAAACTTTGTGTAAAGCATTGTGCTAAATGCTAGGTTACAGGGAAAGGCAACAATGTGCCCTGTCCTCCAGAAGGTCTCATAGAGGAAGACAACATGCCAGTAACTTGGCACCTGTAAGCATGTGTAGCATCATTGGGAAGTAACCTCAGAGGGAAAGCACTAGCCGTGAGAGGAGGTCAGCGATTGGGAAAGACCTCTTCCCAAAAGTGGGATTTGGGCTTAGTTGTGAAGGAAGTCACAGAAACCAGGAGATAGAAATGAGAATGGAGAATATTCCAGGAATAAAGGACAGCCAATGAGAAGAAAAGGCATGGAATCAAGAGTGGTATGCCATGTACAAGGGACAGAAAGAAGGCCAGCTTCATTGAATGATAAAGTACTGAGAGGGCAACAAAGTGTAAGAAGACTTGAATAGTAGAAAGGGGCCAAATTATGAAGGGCTTTAAAAACCAAACCAAAGATCTTATAGCTGATCCAAGAGATTATTGGGAGAGGTTATTGGGAGTTGGGGAGGGGAGTGTGTGATAAGGCCAGACCTGTGCTTTAGGAAAGCTGAGTGGAGGATGGATCAGATGGGGTAGAGAGACAGACCAGGAGGCTTATGGTATCCTCCCGAGAGAAGAACTGAGTCTAGGTATGAGAGGATGAGGGTTTCTGCCAGGATGGCACTGTGTGAGTTGAGAGATGTTAGGAAGATAGAAACAACAAGATTGGGCAATGGATTGGAGATGGGAAGTGTTTAGGATAACCACAAGATTTAAGTCTGGGTGATTGGGAGAGTAGCTATGCCTTTGATAAGGACAGAGAAGTTGGGGGTGGGAGGCTGAGAAAGAGTCTAGAGTGAGAGAGAATGGGCTGTTTGAGACCTTTTGAGTTTAAGGTCTATGGGATGTCCATTTTGAGTTATCCAACAGGCAGCTGGTAATGTGAGACAGTAGAGAGGTGAAGGAAGGAAGGAAGAAAGAATTTGTTAAGCACCTACTGTGTACCAGCCACTGTATTAGCATTTTACAAATATCTCACACAATCACCACAACTCCAAGAGGTAATGGATATTAGAATCCCCATTTTACATTGGAGAAAACTGAGTCAGGCAGAGATTAAGTGACTTTTTCAGGGTCACACAGCTAGTGGTATCTAAGGTTAAATTGGTACTCAGTTCTTCCAGATTCCAGGCCCAGTGCATCACCTCACTGCTTCTAGAGGCTGCCTATTCAGGCTGAAAATTAGATTTGAGAATCATCCACATAGAAATGATGATTGACTCCATGGGAGCTTATGATATCCTCAAGCAAGAGCATAAAACAAGAAGAAGAAAAAGCCCGGAACAGTGCCTTAGAGGACATCTGTGGTTAGTGAGCACTCTCTGGATGTAGCTCCAGCACAGGAAGGGGGCTTTTTGTTTGGTTTTTTTTTAAGTATGGGTATTGTAGGCAGTAGGGAGGCAGTAAGAAAGCAGTCAATAGAGATCCAAGGTTAGAGAGACAGGGGAATCAGATCAAGGGAATATGTTGAGGAAATTTGCCTTGCCTAAGAGAATGGCCATCTCCTCATGTGAGATAAGTGAAGAGAAAGACATCTGAGGGATGTGAGAGGAGGAGGGGAGAAGTGGGGGCTCTCAGCAAGTGGCATCAATCTTTTCTGAGATGAGGTTCTCAGTCTAAAGGGTACAGGAAGAGAATACCATGGAAAGCATGAGGAGGTTTGGAAAGGTTTAAAAGAGTTGATGTGGTGAATGGGGGGTGAATCAGTTAGAGAAGTGTGAAAAGATGACCTTACTGCTGAGAGGGCCCATCTAAGGCTATCTGGGTGACTTTGTAGTGGGCAGTTTCATGTTGTTGGAAATGGACACCACTCTGCCCTCAAAGAGTTTATAGTCTAGTAGGGAGATAAGATGTACAAAAATCAATATGATACCATGAAGGGATTAGAAGCTGTAAGAAATTTGACCACTGTGGTCCTACATGGACTTTTCTTTCTATCTTGGAGGTGGGACTGTTTTTTCTAAAATGACAGTTCTTTGCCAACTTAGCTAGACATATAGACACCAGTGATCGGGCTTTGTGATATAGAGAAGTCTTTTTAATACCCAAAGGAGTAGGAAAAATGCTCATAATCATCCAACCCAGGCCTAAATCTTCAGAGGTCCTTAGGGTCTCCCAGTTCTGGCAGGTAAGCTCCTGGGTCCCAAATAAAGGGTCCTTTTTTCCTTGTCCTTGTTCCTCCTTGCCAATCCCAAATGTTCTTTTTGGTTTTTCAGGCTGTAGGGAGAGTTTGGAAGGTCAAGAGCCCTCAGACCTGACTGACGGCAACCAGCACTTACACAACTCTTGTTATCCGTCTACATGTATTGCAGACATTCTACTGAGCTACAAGCATCCAGAGGTCTCCTTCAGCATGGAGCAGGCTGGGGTGTAACAAGAAGCTAGGTGTGAGTATCCTCCTGACTAGACTAGAGCTCTCTGCTCCCCAAAGGCTTGAAGTTTGTATTTGTTGTAGCCTCACTAGAATCACTTAAAATGACATAGCTCCTCTTCCTGCATGCTTGACCTCTCCTAACTTTCTTCATGGTTCTCACAACCTCCCAGCATTTTCAAAATCAATTAACAAACATTTATTGAGTCCCTAACTAGGCACCCAACACAGTATTAAGTGCGGTGGGGGATACGGAAGAGATTAAGGCCCTGGTCCTACCCTCTCATTGCTGGTTAGGGGGACAACAGAATACTGGCACTTGACTATAACAATTTTCAATTGTAATCAGGATATACTAAGTGCCAAATGAGTAGTGTATGGATAGTGAATGCTATACACATTTGAAGGAGGTTACCAGTTTAGCTGGAGGTGTTTGGTCAGGGAGGAGGTAGTTTTGATCTCTGCCTTGAAAGATAGGTAGTAACTATATAGGCAACAAGACAGTGGGGAGGGATTCTGTTTCATGCCAAGGAAATAGCATGTATAGAGATACAGAAATTAAAAAAAGTAAACAGTTTGCCTTGAACAGGGGCAGATAATGTCTCAAAAGTAGGTAAGTTTACTAGTCTGAGCTTCTGTCTGGAGAAAGCCAGAGCAGACTTAGGATGGTAGCTAGAACATGGGCATCCACACCTTGGGGTGCTATGGGCACATGTGGCAAGCCTCTCAAAAGCCTGAGGGAAAGATAGTCAAGATGCGCTCTCTAATGCCAGGTTTTTACCCCAAACTCTGACTCTTCTTTGTTTCCTCTCTGTTGCAGGTTTTGTGTACAGCTTGGGAATAAAAAAGTTCATTTTAAACCCACAGTATCTAGCAGCATCGCGCCAAATTGCCATTGTATTTTTCCCCAGCTGGAATATCACAGCTCCTTTCCTCCTATCCAGTCCGTCAGTGTGCTGTTCCTTGGGGTTCAGAGGGTGTTCTACCTTGTTTGCCTGTATGACCAAACCACCAAGGAAATAAATGGGAAATGAGAGTTCTCCACTTTTGGCAAAAGTGTATTTGAGTTTTGTGTCTTCTTTTGGAGGCTGTTTTTCCTTTCTGCCTTTTCAGAGACAGGAGGAATGACTAGGGTATGGATGGATGCCTAGGGTCTCTGAGCCACCACCCAAAGCAGTCCTCCAAGAAGCCCTCTCATCCTTGCCAGCATTGTCAGATGCCAGGAACAAATAGAGAGGACAGCCTCTTCTATAATGTACATGTCAGGGAATAGAGTGGGATCTAGCATTGGCAAGCAATAAGCAAAGTTTAGGAGACTCTCAGCTGGGACCCTGTGAGTCTTCACTGCTGAGACCCACTACAAAGATTTCCCCAGCACGGCAGGCTGTTAACAGAAAGCCAAAGTCCTACCAAAATCCTAGTATTGAGACTGGTCGTAGCCTTCAGGAGCATGTTTCTTGTCACCTCCAGAGCCGGTTGCCTTTACCAACCCTTTGGTAAACCATCCCTTCTACCCATGGACAGTTAGAACACCCAGGAGTGCTGCAGTCTGCTTTTTTGTGGCATCTCTCATTCTCCTTATTTTTATTATGCTCAAAGGAGTGTTTTTCCATATATATATATATATACATGTGTGTGTATATGTTTGTGTGCACACGTACATATACATACACACATGTACACACACACCTTCTCCTGCCCAGCTCTGCCCTCCCTGCAGCCTCCGGGCCACAGCAAGGACGGGAGCTTCTCTCAGCCCCTCGTCACGCTTACCTCCCTCTCCCTCGGCCCCTGGTTCTTCTGGATCGTGTAGGGGTTGTTTTTGGTAAATGTTGTTATTGTTTATTATTGTTATTGTTAATTATTAATAAAGACAAAAGAGAAATGTTTACCTAGATCTGTTCTATTGGAATTGTGACTTGCACCTTTGTTCCCAAGTGTTCTACTTCCTTTTAATGACACTGTAATTGCGAGCCCTCCTCCCTCATGTTGGGTTCTCCTTTGCCCCTTGGATGCCGTACGTACATACGCTGTGGCTCTCGCCTGTCCTTCACCTCTTGTCTCCGCTTTATTGTTACAGACCAAAGCCTTCTCCACCGGTGGGGGCTGGGAGATTATGTGGGCTCATCTCCTTTGGAACCTTGGGGGTTTTTTCGTGGGGAGAGGTTTGTTTTTTAATGAGACTTGACTCTTGATCCTTTTCTTTTTTTTGTTTGGGAGAAAAGAGAAGAAAGTATCCCTAGTCTCCTCCCAAGGCCTTCCCTAAATTTGCACAGAAGGAAATGTGAGACCAGCATGGCTGATGCTATGCTGTTGACAGGTTACCTCTCCTCACTCCCACCTCAAATCTCAAACCCTCCTCCCCTGCTTTAGCCGGCACCAAATTGATCTTCAGTTGGAAAAAGAGCATTGGAAGACCTGGAGCCCTAGCAGGATTTCCCAACAGATGGATTTCTACAGGATGGGGACTCTTCTTTGGGGCTCTCCTGTGTTCCATTTCTTTGACCTGTCCAGGAGGGAGATCCTGGTTTCTACTCTAATTGTGACTTCTTTGCTTGTCCAGCAGGAAGGTACCAAGAAAACACTGAAAGCATTTGTTTGACTTCTCCATGTCCATTCTTTCTGTCATAGTTTCTCTCTTCCCTACTTCCCTCCCTGCCCCCCACTCTGTTTTGTTTACATGATATTATATTTATGGAAAAGCAAACTGCCACCCTCTAGCAAATCCAGATGAAAGCCAGTGAGTCTATTAACCGTGCCATCTTGCATACCACACTTTTTTTTATCGTTGCTTTGTATTGTAGTAACCAATATGCGCAGTATATGTTGAATGTATATTAATATACTTTGCTATTACTTCTGTTATTTGGAAATGTCACAAGTATTTTTTTTCTTTCTCATTATGTTGGACTGAAAAAGGGAAAAAAAAAGATTTTAACAGAACCCACCGCCAGACCCAAGTTGCAGTCAGAAGACCTTTAGTTCACTATTTTTTTTGTGGGGCACTTACAACTAATAACCTAGTTGAACAATGGGAGATCATGATAAATAAAAACCTGATTACAATCTTATGTCAGTCTCTTGTTTGCCTTGTGATTCAGAGAAAGAACCTCAGTGGCATGAATACTCCAGGTTAGGCCAGAAGGCTGAGTAAGTTATAGTGTGCTGCAAGGCAGGGCACATTGAGTCCATCCTCTCAGCCTTCTGAAATATACCTGCTCTGGAAAAGCCTGAATTCAGCTTTACCCAAAGTCCTCAGTAGCCACTGTTGTCTTTTCTCTCTAAAAAGAGGGTTTTAAAGTGCTCTGCTTAATAGAAAAGAGCCTCACTTGGAGGGTGAGGGGCAGCGGGCTCTCACCATACAAGGGGCACCATTCAGAGGGCTCAGGGAGTGCTCTAGTGGACTGTCTCCTTACCTGCTGTTAGTTTTCTCAGCAAAACAGAGGTGATGCTACACCAACTACCACAGGAAGTGGTTTGGAGAAAAACATTTTGACCTTAAATATTACCTTACAACCATAAAACTATTTTTACTTGATGACCCATGGTGCTTTTTAGCACCCAGACTTCACAGAGCTGGAGGGAACTTCAAAGGACTGCTAAGAAAAGGTTTAAAGAAAATTAAGAGCAACAAGGAAATAAATTGCTGAAATTGGGAATGAAACCTGGGAGAAAGCCTGAGTTGTACTGCACCTCATGAGTAGCTGTTAGGATAGCCTGGCTACTCTTTCTCTTGAGGATCGGAAAGAACTTCAAAGAAATCTTAAAAGCACCATATAAAGGCAAGGAACCTTTATGTGCCAGACCCTCTGCTAAACAGATATAAATGCTAGCCATTATTTATCATAATTGTTATACATCTAGTTCAGTCCCATTCCTTTATAAGAAATAGCCTTGAGGACCTTTCGAGCCTGGGATTTTTCTATCATTTCTAAGATGGGCCAGTTCCTCGAGGGCTCATTCCCAAATTGGCTTGGAGAATAAGCAACATGCATCAGGGCTGTAAAAATGAAAGAATTCTGGGAAGTGCTTTCTGTAAAAGCAATATGAAACAGAGTAGAAAGTTGGACTCAAAGCCAGGAAGGCCTGACATGTGCTTGGTGTGTGCTCTTGCACAAATCACTTAACTTTTTGATGCTCCAGGAAGCTCTCAAAAGTCTATTAAGTTGTAGAGAAGGCACTGACCTACTTTGGTCTCTACAGAGTTTCCTTTCCAGATGTTCTCTGTCCCAGTGAAATTACAAGCCCATTCCCTATCACTTTTTGTCTATTAGTAGGCCCTCTAACCCCTTTCCTTGAATCTAGCTTGTTGTGCATTCAGACAGACCAAATGGTTGTTTATCCCTTTAGTCTACTGGTTTGAAGCCTGAACTATTCATACCTTGGAGTGCCCTCAGTTTGTGGGTAAAACAAAGCCCTCCTAGGGGCCTGGCCTGGGACCCCAGCCTCTACATTGCCAGGACTTGAATAAAGCTGACAGGGAAGTAAATCTTGCCCTTTGTGACCATCTACCTCCCATTCTCCATCCAGATTCCACCTCCAATACCCCTTCTTCCCTGACCCCAGATACTTGGTGCTCAGGAGCTACTCAGAGTCCTCCCCCCACTTCTCTGACTCCTAATCTGCTATGGCTTAAATCCTTGGCCTTAAAAAATGCCTCTACACACAGTTTCCTCCTCTAACTGATCAAAATCTGCCCCACCCCCTCTACCCATTCATTCAGTGAGATTATCAGAAACTGCTGTCCTTTCTCCCAAGAACAGCGTCCTTGATTAGACCTCAGAAGATAAGTAACTTTAGCCCTATCTGAAGCATGAATACTCATCTAGCCTATGTTAAAACATTTTCAGTGAAAGGGTAAGCTCGGTACTTCAGAAGGCAGCCTATTAAATGTAGAAGAGTAGATTTAAATCCCTTTCAAAGCACAAACCTTCAAATCTTGGAAAGCTATCAGTGTAGTCTCCTGAATCTTAAAGCTAAACCACTGGAGTTTGTTCATTCCCTGAACCCTCCATCTTGGTAACCTCCTCTAAATTCTCTGTAGTTGCTCAATTTCCATCTTAAAATGTGGTGCCCAGAACTGAGAAAAATAGTCCTGGTGCATTTGACCCGCAGAGAATACAAAGGGATTTCTAGTTTTAATGGAATTGTTTTAATGGAATTTGTTCATCCAAATGAATCTCTAATCTATGGAATATACATTGGGGAAGAGAGTAGTATTTTTTTTTTGGAGGGGGCAAGGCAATTGGAGTTAATTGACTTGCCCAAGGTCACACAGCTAGTAGGTATCCAGTGCGTGAGGCCACATTTGAACTCAGTCCTCCTGACTCCAGAGCCAGTGCTCTACCCAGCTGCCCCAAAGGGAGGTATTCTGAAGCAATAGATTACTCCATGAGTCATCTAGTTGTCAGCCTATCAGCTGGGCATCCATTTCCTTAAAGGTTGCTGCTGATGCTTGGTCTAGCTGTTAAGAACCCAGGGAAGGTCATGGGTGGGCAGGGGAGCAGGGGGTGCTGGGAAAGGGGTGCTACATAACAGTAAGCTACTGAACTGAGAAGCAGTATGGTAAGATCATAATTATACCATGTTGGGTTTAAGAAGCTTATTCCCAGATCTGTAACAGGTGACATATATAGATACCTATATTGTGTACATATATATATATATATAAAATATATATGTATATGCTTATATATATGACATTCTACTGCAAATCTAGGAATAGACATATTGCATGTGTGTACATACATATATATAACATACATATACATAATATATTGCATATATTATATATACAACATATACATACATACATATATGTACACACATATATCAGTGTGACCTGGATCTAACATTAAATCCCTTTCCTGGGCCTCAGTTTTGTCATCTATAAAAAGGAATTAGACCAGAATACAGTCGAGGGATGGAGGACCTGTGGCCTCAAGGCCTTGCATGTGACCCTTTGACTGAGTCCAAGTTTTACAGAACTAATCCTTTTATTAAGGGGATTTGTTCTGTGAAGTTTGGATTCAAAGGGCCACATTTGAGGACCTAGAGAGCCACATGTGCCCTTGAGGCTGCAGGTTCCCCACCCCTGATCTAGTCATTATATAATAATGTAAAATTTCTATAAAATAATGTAAAAAAAAAATCAGTAAAATTCCTTCCAATGCTATGAATTGATGTTAAAGAAAAAGTGTCTCCAGACTTGTAAGAACAGCATGTTTATGGCTAAAAGTACTGTGTGCAGTGCTCTGGTTGCAGACTCCCTGGTCATCATGGTACAGTGGAAAAAAGCCCTGGTTCTTGGAGTCAGATGCTCACTGTGTGACACTTGTCTTCCCTGGGCTTGTTTCCTCATTTGTAAAATTCTTGTTGCTGTTCGGTTATATCTGACTCTGTGATCCCATTTGGGTTTTCTTGGCAAAGATACTGGAGTGGTTTGCCATTTCCTCCTCCAATTCATTTTATAGATGGGGAAACTGAGGCAAGCAGGGTTGAGTGACTTGACCAGGGTCACACAGCTAGTGAGTGGCTGAGACTGGATTTGAACTCATGAAGATAAGTCTTCCTTACTCCAGACCTGGTGTTCTATCCTCTGTGCCACCTAGCTGTCCTGTTTTTGTAAATTAGGGGATCAGAGGAAAAAAGAATTAGGGACCTGGGCTATGCTCCCTCCATATTTATGATCCTAACGAGTTCCTATCTTCCAAACTTTCCTTCCACCAACTTCTCCCAACCATCCCTGCCTTCCTTCTTTCCTTCTCCATCTTTCCAATCCTACATTGGGGAGCTGTCAGCCACTGGACCCAGATGGCTCTGGAGTAGAAAGTAAGGCCAGTGACTTTGCACAGTCTGCCTGTCATGACATCACCTCCCTGATGTCATGGTCCTCTTTGAGAACACAGGACAAACACCCACAGCTATCTACTGTCACATGTTTTCCCCCAGTTGTTTATCTGAGCTAAGACTTCCACTCATCTAACCCTTACCCCTAGTCACTTAGCACAGATAAGCCTAAGTGCTGACATGAAGCACCTGGATGGGGTTGTTCTGACCATGGACATCTATGGGAGTGTCCAGAGGAATCAGCTTTCTGTCCCAGGGCAGTGGGGGCTGGAGTGGATCCTCTGGTTTTGCTCTGGATATAAACACATTACAAGAGAGCCTGTGTTCCCAGGATAAGAAGCAGGCCTGAGGGTCAGAGGAAGGGGGAAGGAATGGGGGAAAGAACCGAGAATGTTAACCTGGAGGAAAGGAGGTTTCTTCAGGTAGAATGTGATAGCTGTCTTCAAGCTACTGTTCAGAGGGCTGCCCCACGGAAATGAGATTAGATGGTCCTGCTTGGCCCCAGAAGGTAGAGTATACAGTACAGGGAAGCAGATTTTAGCTTAATGTAGGGCATTCCCAAAGCGTTGGTGCAATGCACCAATGCTAGTGTTTCAATCTTTAGTAGTTTAAGAATTTTTTTTTTTGGAACACCTGAACACCCCATATAAGGAGGAACTCCCTAGCAATGAAAGCTGGCCAGTGGAATGGGTTATCTTGGCAGATAGTGAGCTCCCTATCATTAGAATTCTAGCGGAGGCTGCATAACCACTTGTCTGAGGTTGAATTCAAAGACTTCCAAGGTTCCTTCCATTTCTGAGTTTTTGTTATTTGTATATAACCCAGAGATAATGTGTTTGCATCAAGACGTTCCTCCTTGGTGAAGAGCATGATTGCTTGATGGTCTGTGCCTGTGGGAGGGATTGGAGTTGGCCAGAAACTGGGAGAGGAGATGTTGCTTTTTCTGGATTTTGCCTTCTAGACCTATGGTTGTAGGTTCTCCTCAGGGAAAGGCCTCTGAAGGGAAAGATGAAGAATTTGGGAAAAAGCTGACATGCTTTACGCACTGACTACATGGCAGCTTCTTGCCTCCAGGTACAGAACATGAATCCCTCCACCAACGAGGAATATCTTGGACAAATTCTCAGGCTGGAAGCCTGGGTTACATCCATAGCTACATATACTGTCCTATTTGATCTTCCCAGAAACCTTGTGAGGTGGATGACGGGTATTCTGATCGACATTTTACAAGTTAAGAAACTGAGGCCCAGAGGGCATAAGTGATTTTTCTCAAGGTCACCTGAGTAGTAAATTAAAAAGCAGGTAGTGGTTCTCCTGGATTCCAAACAAAGGGTTTTTCCTACCCAGCCTCTACAATCCCAGTGGGAAATGGTTTCCTCCAGCATTCAGTAGTGCAAGCAGCTGTCAATACCATTAAGTTACGTGTTGTGTACAAAGTTCAGTAACAGGTATTAGGGCAGACACAAAGGAGTGAAGATAGTATCCATACCTTCTATCTAAGTTGGAATCAGTCCATGAGAAAAACATTTGCAAATCAACAGAGAAATCGAGACAGGTAACAATGAGTAATAGTATGCCATACTATAGTAGATCACAAGGTCATCCATTTGGAGCTAGATCCGTCCCCACTAAATATTTTACTGATAAAGAAATTGAAGCCTGCAGGTGAATAATGATGATGCTGTACATTACATACATGATATCTTTGTTAATCTTCATTGTATGACTTTTCCCATAGTACAGATGAGGAAACTGAGGCCTAGGTGAAGTGATTTACTTATAGTCTCACACAGCTATGGACAAGTCAGTCCTAGTTAATAGCTGAACTATGAGTCAGAGTTCAATGAATCAGCCAGTGGAATCTTTCTGGAAGAGGAGCTTGAGTCAGGTTTGGGAACATCCTGAGTTAGTAGAGAGAGACCATTCCAAAAATCACTGCTACAGCTTCCCCTGACTTCAGAGACCATGTGTTTCATTTTTCACTTTTCCAGATTTTGGGGGGTGGGATGGATAAGAGGTGTGGAGACAAAAAGCTTGCTTCTTGCAATTTCCTGCTCCTTAAAGAGGGAAGGAGGAAGGTCAACACAAATGATCCCTTCTGAGCCCTTGTAGGGAACCAGGCAGGGAGTCCCTCTTATTTCCCAATTTCCCCCTCCCCCATTCTATGTGTGAGTTCCTCCCTTCTGGGCCCAAGATTAAGTGGGTAATGAGACTAACCAAGGGAAGTATGGTAGGGTCTTTCTTCCCACCCAAAGTTTTGGAGAGGAGGGTTAGGATCCAAAGGAGCAGTGTGGGGCCAGCATAACCTAGGTCAGGGGTGAGGAACCAGCGACCTTGAGTCCACATGTGACCTTTCAGGTCCTCAGGTGTGGTCTTTTGACTGAGTCCAAATTTTACAGAAGAAATCCTTTTATTAAGGGGATTCATTCAGTGAAGTTTGGATTCAGTCAAAGGGCCTTACCTGAGGACCTAAAGGGCCACATGTGGCCTGGAGGCCCAAGTTTCCTCACCCCTGGCCTAGGCTATGCTGGCTCCTAACCCCAGCTAGCTTTACAAGAATGAGATTACTCTCTGCAGGGGGTATTCTTGTCTGACTCCAGCCTATCCCTCGCCCAGTAGACCATCCAGGATTGCAGAGCCAGAGCTGGGTCCCCCTTGGGCAATCACTGCCCCCACTTTCTGTTTGCCTACCTGCTTTAGACCCAGGATTTCAGGGGAGTGGGGGAGGAGAGACAAGTTTGACCCTTGAACTCTAAGTTCCACATGTTCTTCTGAAGGTTCACCTTATCTCCCTGCTTTAGCCCAGCCCTCATTGGGAATATAAATACCAGCTCCTGAGGAGAGCTACCACCCCTGATAGATCACCTGGAGAGACCATTCAGGTAAGATCTGCCAAGCCGATGCTGGCCACTTGACTGGGCTTGCCTGGGACAAGCTTGGCCAAGCCTCTGAGATTGGCTGACCTCTAGATGTCTCTGACCTAGCAAGAGAAAGGGATGCAGTAAATGTAGGGGAGGACACTAGGTATTATGTAGATCCAGCCTTGGACAGGATCCCTTCATTTTACCGATGAGTCAACGGAAGACCAGGCTTCTTTCCTCAGCCTATGTGATTAGCCTTGCCTTCTCAATGGTTTAAACCTCTCTCCTCTCTCCACAGGTCATAGGCAGAAGTCCTCAAGATGAGAGCTGTGATTTTGGGCCTCTCCCTGCTCTTCCTCACAGGTAGGGGCCAACACCAAGCCCCAGCTCCCGAGGCAGTCAGGAACCTTCCTCCCCACTTTATTCAGAATACACTAGATGGGGTTGGGAGAAGGTGGGTGGCAGGAACACTTAACACAAAATTTGCTCTCATTGGCCCTGGGCTGAGCTGGACAACCGTCCCCTCCCATACACTGTCTTCGCCCACTCCTAGCTCAGAAACTCCTTCCCTCTGGAACCCCCTGAGAAAGGACCGTCAGGGTAGAGGGTGGTAATGACTCGGTTCTGTCTTCCTCCTCTCTTCAAGGGAGCCAGGCCAACTATTTCTGGCAGCATGATGAACCTCAGACACCCTTGGAGCAGATGAAGGATCTCTTAACTGTCTACCTGAATACAGCCAAGGACACTGGAAAGGAATATGTGTCTCAGTTTGAGTCGTCTGCTATGGGTAAAGACCTGGAGTAAGTAGAAAGAGTGACTGGCTGGTACTCAGGGCTAAAAGCTCCTCTGAGGGGTTTGCGGCCCAGGGTACAGAAACCTAGAAAGTCCAAGCTCAGGGAAGGACTGGACACCATGGGATACCATGCTTTGTTCTGGGTGGGCTCAAAGTACAGTCTGTCCTGTGGTGCCAGGGGAGGAAGCTACTGGGTCCTCACCCAAAGGGGTGAGTAGGGAGAATTAGTGACTACTGGACCCCTCAGTTCTCAGGGGTGGCTCCCTGCCCCTGGATTGTACCTGGCCTGGCAGACTTAGGTAGATTGCCTCCTCACCTTCCTTCCTCCAAGGCTTCTCCAAAGCCAGCTTCCTCTTCCGGGCATTTTTTTAAGCTTAAGAAAAGGAGACTTAAGTTAGGAGAAACCTGACCATAGCAGGAATGGTGCACCAAGGGTATCAGACAGAATGGGTCAGACTCTTTCTGAGTACTGTCTGCCCAGGAATTCACTTCCCTTTGTCCCCAATACCTATTTTTCATTTGGGAATCAATTCAATTCACTTCAATTCAACAAGCACCTACTAAGTGCCAGGCAAGAGCCTGGGCTCTGGAAATACAAAGAGAAAAATAGTTCCGTTCCTCAAAGAACCTTGATTCTCTTGGGAGGAAACAAACAGAAACTCAGATAAGTAAATACATGGGATTGTAGCAGATAAACAGAATGGTTTGGGAGTAGGCGTGGTGGGGCACTAGCTCTTGAAATAAGGCTAGGTCTCTGTGAGGTGGTCCCAGGGGGAGGGAGTTAGGGGCTCCAAAGAGGCAGATGGCAGGAGCATTCTAGGTGTGGGCAGCAGCCTAGGTCTAGAGATGGCAGAGCGACATTATGAGAAGCATCCAATAGCTCTGTTTGTCTGGGATGTGGAATGTGGGAAAGGGTAGTATCATAAAGTGAAGTCAGAAAGATAGATCAGACGCTTGGGAAGTTGCTTGAGAGCTGACATGTTCATACTGAAAGCAATGAGGAGCCACGGATGCTTTTCAAGGAAGAGAGTGACACAGGCAGACCGTGCTTGGTGACTCGTTGACTGACACTAATAATAGCAATAGCTAACAAGATACAGTACTTACCATGTGCCAGGCACCATGCTAAGCAATTTACAATCATTACCTCATTTGACCCTCACAACAGCCCTGGGAAATAGGTGCTCTTATGATCTCTATTTTACAGACGGGGAAACTGAGGCAGGCAGCAGTGAAGTGACTTGCCCAGGGTCTCATAGCTAGTGAGGATGATGATGATGGTTAAAAATTATATAGTGCCTATTGGGTGCCAGGCACTGTGCTAAGTGCTTTACAGTTATTATATCGTTGGATCATTGCAACAACTCTGGGACGTGGGTGCTGCTATGATCCCTATTTTACAGATAGGGAAACTGAGGCAGGCAGCAGTGAAGTGACTTGCCCAGGGTCTCACAGCTGGTGTGATAGCATCCTATCTCTTCTCTCCTCAACTCCCCACAGCCTGAGGATTACAGACACACTGACTTCCCTGAGCTCAGCCTTCACTGCCTTCTATGAGGAGCTCACCCCTGCCTACCAGGAACTCAAGGACAGCCTTATGAAGGAGACCGAGGGCCTGCGTAAGGAGATGACCAAGGGCTTGGAAGAAGTAAAGAAGAACATTCAGCCCCACCTGGATGAGTTTGAAAAGAAGTGGCAGAAAGACATGGAAACCTACCGCAAGACAGTTGCCCCACTGACCGAGGAGCTGACGGAGGGTGCCAAGCAGAAGTTCGAAGAGCTCCAGCAGAAGCTGAGCCCCCTGGGCCAACAACTCCGCGAGCAGGCCCAGGGCCACATCGAGACCGTTCGGGAGTATGTGAGTCCCTACCATGAGAAAATCAAGACCAACCTGAGCCAGAAGCTGCAGGAGCTTCGTGAGAAGGGCCTGCCCTCAGCCTCCGAATATCAAGCCAAGATGTCCCAGCAGCTGAAAGCCATCAAGGAAAGGGTCACTCCCCTCATGGAGGACCTCAAGGGAAGTGTTGACCCGATTTCCCAGAAGTTCAAAGCTGAGCTTCTGACATTACTGGAGGAAGCCCGGAAGTCCTTGGCCACCCAGTGAGGAGGTCGCGCTCTGCCTTCCCTCACCATCTGCCTCAGTGACCAGTTCCAATCCAAATTCCTCCCCCTTTAAAAGCTGTGGGTCATATCTGAACAGGAAGCCATAGCCAAAAACCAAATAAGGGTTCTAATGCAGGCTGCTTCTACTAGCTCCCACTCTACTCCTGCCATCGATGCCACCCTGGGGCCCCCAGCGGCATTCCTCTCACTCCTTTGTTTCCCTTCCTTCTGGGAATTCAGGGAAGTGATGGATTTGGAGAGGAACCCATGGAGACCAATGCATCCCTAGGTTGGAGTGTGTGTACATATGGCGGGACTCTTCGGTCCTCCATCCTTCCCTTCTCTGGCTTGTTTTTTTTTTCCGGATTTTGTGAAATAAAGGTGTCTAAGTTATCAAGCAATGCCTGTGTCATAGCCAGTACATCTTTTCCTGAGGAAGTAGGGATGGGGGAAGTATGGGCAATGTTGGGGAGGAGCTATGGGGTAGGACCTGGATACAAGGGAGCTCTCTTCTTGTCTGACCTTCCTTCAGATGGGGGTGAGGATGTCAAGGTCAAGGTAGAAAGCAGATGTGCTCTCTGACCTTAAGGATTCAATCCAATCCAAATAACTGTCAGCTAAGGATTCACCATATATGTCTAGTGCTCAGCAATCACCCTTAGCACTCTAGCTCTTGGCAATCAGCCACCAACAACTGATTGACCACTGGGAAGCTGCCCATCGAGGCAGGATAGGTGCTACAAAAGGAGGGGGTGGGAAACAGTCCTTGACCCACAAGATCATACAGTGGATCTGAAAAGACAAGTTGAAGGAATAGGAAACATACAAAACAACATATCATGGACATAGGATTTGCATGACTGCAACTGTGTCATCATATAGCATGCCTTCTCAATGATGGAAAAGAGGAGAGAGGGTGGGAGAGAATTTGGAACTCAAAATTGTAAAAAACTGAAGATTAAAAATTGTTTTTACATGTAATTGAGAAAAAATAAAATACTAAAATAAAAAACAACATATAATCAGATGTTAAATCAGTACCAATTATAGTACAGTAGGAAGAGCCCTAAATTTATAGTCAGGAAACCCTGAATTAAAATCCTGCCTCTGACATTATATGTTTGACCTTGGGAAAGTCCCTTTCCCTCTCCGAGCCTCAGTTTCCTTAACTATAAAAATGGGGTTAATAATATTTAAACAATTCAATTCAATAAATATTTGGGTCTCTATGAATATAAGGGCTTACTATCACACAAGGTACCATGCTACTCACTGGAGATAAAAGGACAGAAATTAAAAACATTATCTACCTTATAAGGAATTTGCTTCTACTGGAAGATATAAACAACTAAACAGATAAGTAAATAGAAGATAATTTAAGGAAACTACTAACAGCTAGGAGAATCCAGAAAGGCTTGCATGAAAGGGGACTTGAGAGCTGAGTCTTGAAGAAGCTAAGAAGCTGATTCAAAGGGATAGAGATGAAGAGGAAATTCATTCCAGAAATAGAGAATGGTCGGTGTAAAGAGGTAGGAGATATGGGGAACAAAGAACAAGCCAAGTAGGTGAAATAGAGAATGCATGAAAGTGACGTGGAGTAATGATGATTAGCTATCATCAGGTATATTAGAGACTGCTTATAAAACTGAGTTTCCTTTTTGTCCTAAAGGTGGGAGGAAACTAGTGAAAAAAAATTTTTTTTTACCTTTTCAGGTCCTTTTTATTGATTTTTTTAAAGCAAATATAAAAACCAAGTAAATAACATATCAGGTTAAAAATTCCATGAAGCCATAGAGAAAAGTTTAAATAGGCATGTCTAGTTTCTTTTCCATTGGCAGTCAAAATAGTTCTTTTATTTTTTTTTAATTTATTTGTTTCCAGTTTTCTACAATCACATCCATAAGTCTTAGATTTTCTCCCCTTCTTCCCCACTCCCTCCCCAAGACAGCATACAATCTTATAGGGGTTCTTTACATACATTCTTTATTTTTAAAAAAATTATTTTATTTGTTTTCAGTTTTCTGCACTCACTTCCATAGTATCTTAGATTTTTCCCCTCCCCCTTCTTTCCTATTCCTTTCCCCCTCTCTCCCTGAGATAGCGTACAATTTTATGTAGGTTCTACACATATGTTCCTATTAAATACATTTTCGCCTTAGTCATGTGGCATAGAAGAATTAAAACGAATAGGAGAAACCAAAAAACAAAACAAAACATAACGAGAGAAGGTGGTTTGCTTCCTTCTGTAATCCAATTCCATAGTTGTTTCTCTGGATGTAGAAGGCGTTTTGCCTCAAGAGACCATTGGGAATTTTTTAGGTTCTTGCATTGTTGTGAAGGACTAAATCTGCCAGAAAAATTCCTCACACACTGTGGTAGTTGCTGTGTACAAAGTGCTCCTAGTTCTGCTCTTTTCACTTAACATCAGTTCATATAGGTCCTTCTTGTACATTTGATTCAGTTCTATATATATTTTAGAAATGAGACCTTTATTACAGATACTAGTTACAAAACTTCTTTCCCAATTTTCTGCTTCCCTCCCGATCTTGGTTGCATTGGGTTTGTTTGTGCAAAAACTTTTCAATTTAATGTAGTCAAAATTATCCATTTTGCACTTCACAGTGTTCTCTCTCTTGTTTGGTCAAAAATTTCTCCATTCTCCAAAAATCTGACAAATACATTATTTCTTGCTCCCCTAATTTGTTTATAGATCATGTATCCATTTGGACTTTATTCTTGTGTGTGGTGTCAGGCATTGGTCTATGCCCAGTTTCCACCGCAACTAGTGAAAATTCTTGAGTGGTTGAATTAGAGGCTCAGACCTGTGCTTTAGGAAGATTATCTTGGGAAATGAATAGAGGTTGAATTGGAGAAAGGAAAGGGGAGAAAATGGAATCTGGGAACCCAATTATTTCAATAATCCAGACAGTAGGTGATGAGAGTCTACATAAAGGCCAGAAGGGCACCACAGATCCAAGAGATTTGTATAGGGAGAATCAACCTATTGAAGGGACTGCTTGGCTGAAGGAGACCCAAGGTGGCAAACTCCAGTGACTAGGAGGGTGGTCACTTCAACAGAAAGAAGAAAGTTTGAAAAAGAGATGAGGGCAAGGGGAAAATATGAGTTCCATTTTGGACATATTGAATTTGCCATATTTTTAACACCCACATCAGTTCAGTTCCATTGAGTTCAATTCAACAAAGATTTATTAAACTTCTGTGTCTAGAGCATTGTGCTAGCTATTGAGTAAAGTCTAGATATTGCCCCTGCCCTCATGGAATTTATGCTTTAGTACGGCATCAAGATACTATGTTATGATATCTATGACTTGTAGTAATCTTCCACAAGTAAGGAGGAGTGCTTACTGCTGTTGAGGGAACTAGGAGACCAAGAAAGAATTTTGGGGTTTGTATTGGACTTTTCCTTTCCTCTTTCCCTCATCAGAAAGAGCAATAAGGAAAGGAAATCTACTCTTTCCTTAATCTGATTGCTGTTCAGACATAGTCGGGACATACAGGTCCAAGACTCCAGCGGTGACACTCATCCCTGTGGACTAAACCTGTTCTTCCCCAGAGTTAAGGAAGCATATTTGAGGAGGAGAGAGAACCAACATCTTTGCTGCTGTGTCACCTGGAAGTCTCTTGGCACTTTTGGAGAGTTTGGGCTTCCATTCTTACCAAAGGCATTGAGGATGTATATTAGTTGGGCCTTCCTCACTAGAATGGGTGCTCAAAAGAAGATACTGCACCCCCTCCCTCAGAAGGCTTTAATGAAAGAAGGAAGTCCACCTGGAGGCAGAAGAGTATGTCAAATATCTCCTCAAAATCCAGACTTTTATAATTTTATAAAGGAACGGGGACATTCAAGGCTTTTTGCAAATTATTCCATCCTCCCAAATCCTGCATCAGGGTTTGATATTGGTTCTTCCTAGGGGTAGCTTGGAAAAGAGAAGAGGAGACTTGGGAGTGGGGAGAGTGGGGAGGGAGGAGAATGGTCACTGTCTTCCCATATTTCAAGAGCTACCATGTGGATCATGGGACCTCAGAATCAATGCTGGTGGTGCACAAGCTCTGGCTAGTCCTTAAAATCTAGAGTGATGTCAAACGTAGTTCTAGTGATACGTTGCATATGCAGTCTAAGGATGAGGCTCTTTTGGGTAGGCTTGAATGGGCTCATATCCAGGATTCTCCCCATCAGAAAAAATATAACATGACCCTCAGTCCTGCGCAGCCCCCTTTCATTTCACAGTGATGGTGCTGGAGTTTTAGAAAAGGCTGAAGTCACGTAACAAATATTAACTCAATTCTCAACATTAAATAAATGTGAAACTTTTGTCCAGTGACCATTAGTATGCTATTGGACAAATTAAATCGTATACACATTGACATTCTTATTCTAAATGGAACCAGAAGACATAAAAATACTGTAACTAAATGAACCTGTCTTGATTTCTCCAGCTGCTAGTACCTTCCTATCTCTTCTCCCCATTATCTTGGCTCATTTTAGTATAAATTTTGTATCTACATATAAATAAATGTCTCCCCAGTAGAATGAAAAAGGAACTGCTTCATTTTTGCCTTTATTCGTATTGCCAATATCTAGCATAGTGCCTGGCACTCAATAAGTGCTTAATAAATGCTTGCCAATTGATTGATTGGTTGAAGAATGACTCACAGGTTCTCCTAAAGAGGTGAATAAAGGATTGAAAAATCTGTTTCTTCAAATACCCAAAAGAAACAGAGATATCATTTGATAGAACATGATCCTAGGATACCTTATTAGCAAACAGACTGCCAAAAAGATAAATTATAGCTTACATGCCATTCTTCGTGTTAAAGGATGAAGAAAATGGAAATCTCATGAAGAATTTGACAGCTTCCTTCACAGTAACTGAACATTTAGCTTAATATAATTACCTTGAAAGTTCAGTTCCCCAAACCTTTTTTTACAGGTCTATCATGGAGGGACTCAGGGAAAACAAAGATAAAGCCCAATAACCCCTAACCTCAAGGAACTTGCCCTCTGGGGGCCATTCACATACTCAGAGAAGAAGAACTGTCTGATGACATTATGTACACAGTTAAAATTGGAAGGACATTTCAGGAGGAGAGAGAACCAACATCTTTGAGCCAAGGCTTGAAGGAGGGTAAGAATTCAGAAATGAAGACATGAGGAGGCAGCATGCATTCTGGGCACGGGAGAAGAGAGTGCCAGGAGGTAGGAGGCAGCTAGGTGGCCCTGTGGATAGAGCTCTGGACTTGGAGTCAGGAAGACCTAAGTTTTAATCCTGCTTCAGGCACTTACTAACTGTGTGACCCTAGATAAATCATTAGCCTCTGTCTACCTCAGTATCCCTAGCTGTAGAAAGAGGATCATAGTACCTACCTCTCAGTGCTGTATGGATCAAATGAGACAGTATTTGTAAAGTGCTTTGCACAGTGACTGGTATATAGTAGATGACTAATAAATGCTTGTTCCTTTCCCTTTTTCTTCTCTTGTGGGAGGGAGGTAGAAGGTTGAATTTGGAAAATACCTAATAGTACAATTTGGCTAAAAGATAGAATAGGTAGAAGGCTAATAATGTGAATGAGAGCTGGAGAAATGGGTTGGGGTCAGATTCTGGAGGACCAGCCATAGGTGCCAGGCTGAGTCTGAGAATTTTGCCTTTTTTCCTAGAGCAATGGGAAGCTACTACAGTGACAACAGAAAGGAGGAGCTGACTGGAAACAGGCAGAGAGGTAAAATTTTCCAGGGAAACCCATCCAGAGAGGTCCTAGGCCAGGACTCCCTTGGGTGGCATGGTGCCCAAGCTTACTTACTTGGTATTTCTTAGATACCATATATATCTCAGCTCAGAGTTCAGGACAAGGAGTCAGGAGATATGGATTCAAAGGGTCACTTATTAGTCATGTGATCTTGGGCAAGTCATAATAGCTTTAGGTCTCAGTTAACTCATTTACAAAATGCGGTGGGAGAGGAAAAGGGTATGACTTATAGGATTTGGAGCTGGAGGGGCCTGAGAGATCATCTTGGTCCTGAAAAATGATTTGAATTCAATTGCTTTGTCTGACAAATGAGAAAACTGAGACCTATAGAGCTTAAGTGACTCATCTAAGATCACATGGGTAAGGTTGTAGCAAAGCTACCATCTGAACCCAAGTCTAGGCAGCTAAGTGTGCAGTGGACAGACTGTGGAGACTGAAGTCAGGGAGACTCATCTTACTGAGTTCAAATCTGGCCTCAGACACTTCCTAACTGTGTGATGCTGGTCAAGTCACTTAACCCTGTTTGCCTCAGTTCCTCATCCGTAAAACAAGCTGAAAAAGGAAATGGCAAACCACTCTAACATCTTTGTCTAGAAAACCCCAAATGGCATCACAAAGAGTCAGACACAAACTAACAATGAACAACAATAACTTGTGACTCCAAGTCCAGGATTCTCTCTGCTATAGCAGGATGTACTTGGTTTTGATAGCTAGTCACCCTTCCTGCTCTAAGGTTTTTTGAGGTTTAAGGATGTATCCAAAAGATGTAATATAAAGAAGAAAGCCCCTTTACACTCAGCTGGTAAAGGTGAACAGAAGGAGCCCAGGCTCAGAATTTTACAGCCGGAAGGGATCATTTAGTCCAAACCCTTTCTTCTAAAGATGAGGGATTTAAAGACCAGATAGGGGAAACGATTTGCCAAAAGGTCCACAGAACCAGGACTAAAACCCCAGTTTTTTGACTCCTTAGTCAGCACCCTTTCCACTAAGCTAAGAAAATAGGAGTGGGCTATCTTTATTTTATCATCTTCTGACTTTTTTTCAAATTTCTCAGGACATTGGTCAACCATCACTGAGCCCCAATGAGACAATTAGTTCTACCCCATCCCCTATGAGGGGCACTAATTCCCCTTTCCTTGGGAAATATGAAATGACTAGAAGTTCTCTGTCCTAGCCCCTCCACATAGACACATGCATACTTGTCATTCCCACTCCCCAAATGAAACACCATAAGTGTTTCTCATCTGGCTTTATTTTGAGGGTAGTGCTCTGCTGGGGGAAGATGCTTTTCCTGAGACATAGTGGAAGATTTCAGGAAGACCTGGAGATAGGAGGACCCAGGGAGGTAGGAAGATGGACAGATGATACACAAAATGATGGAGTTGAGTCTTCAAGGAGGGTCTCTTTACTGAGTTTCTTTCACCACATCAGGTTTCTCCCATAGGCCAGAGATCTTGTCTGTCCAAGTGTTCCAGTAACCATGCAGGGAACTGAAGCTATCAGTCACCCAGTCCCTAAAGGGTTAAACGAAAGAGGAAAACCTTTGGGGATGGGGCCAAATGGTAGAGGAAATCCACCTTGTGACTGAACACCTTACCCTCTCCCCCTAGCCTTCTTTCAAACCTATCATACTTTGACAGCCTCCCCACAGACCCATTTCTGTCATGGTTAGAAATCTGGAAGGAGAGTAAATGATGATGGGATGTCTTATCCACTAGCCTTATCCCTAAAACACAGACTTGGAGGACTTGGAGGCCCTAAGAAAATGATGGGACTGGGAGTGAAAGGCAGAACATGATAGTGTTGGGCAGAGCAGGGGAAGGGGTTTGGAAGGTCCTGAGTAACTTTTCCAGACCCCACAGAACTCTCTAGCAGAGTAGAAGCTAATTGGTGATGGGGGTGGGGATGGAGAAGAGCTCAGGGAAATGGGGATTGGAACTCAAAGAGGAGTGGAGTCAGGTTCACCTAACTCAGCAGGGACAGAGGAGAACTAGGGAGAAAGGAGGGGATGAATTTTTGTTTAACTGGCCATTCATACAACCAGCTAACTAGCTTAACCTCTCTGAGTCTCCGGGGGTGAACCTCTCAGGTTCTTTCTAGCTCTCACCTTCTTTGATAGATGGCATTTTATGTATTGGGAGGGCAGGGGAAGCAGTAAAGGTATGGAGGGAGTTTAAAATCAACAGCTGAAGCATTTTTATTCTTAAACCTGTGGTTCAGAAGTAGTAAAAATTGGAAAAGGTTCCTGGGGGCCCCTAGAAAGAGGAAAAAGGCAATAGTAGATGAGAGACCAGAAGGTGGTAGATGAGGGTCTAAGGAGACCAGGAAAAGGGAGGAGGAAACAGAAAAAGAGGGGAGGACGGAGAGAGAGGGAGAGTGGACTCCCCCACACCAGCACCAGTATTTAAGGGTATGGACCCCCCCAGAATTATCCCAATGATCTCGACCCTAGCTTCCTAATGGCCTAGATTGGGGCCCAAGCTTCTGAGAAGGGAGGAATAAAGTGGGAAGGGAGGAAAGCCAGATAAAGGGAGGCAGAAAGGGGGGCAGGTGGGGAGGAAAGGAAGGATGAGGAGAAAAGTGATATGAGCGAGAAAAGAAAGAAGGGGAAAGAAGGAGATTAAGATATGAGGAACGTGAGGAACGAAAGAGGGATAAGAAGGAAGAGCAAGAAGGTGGGGAGCAGTAGGAATAAAAGAGGGAAAGAAGAAGGGGACAGAGGAGAAAGAGTGATGGGGATGGAAGACTGGCGCGAGCGGATACAGAAAGGGCAGAAGCAGGTGTGGAGGAGAAGGAAAGAGATAGAAGTGAAAAAGAGGGAAAAGAAAGGAGGCATGGGAGAAAAGGGGGAAAAGGTCAGGAGCCAGCAGCTGGTGAGAGGGGAGGGAAGCCTGGTGTACTTGGCCTGCTGGGCCACTCCAGATTCCTGCACGGTGGTCAGAGCATCGTGGGCTTGTCGGGCCGCCTGCTGCACATAGTCCTGGACTCGGTTCAGGATTGTGTCCTCTTCCGTGGCAGCTGCATGGAAGGAAATAGGGGAGAGGATGTGGCATGAGTCTGGAATCAGACTATGGGGGAGAAAGTAGCCTTCCCTTGGAATGAGAAATTCCTAAGAAGTAGAGAAGCAGGATACGGAGAACCATCCCAGATTTCTCTCCTATCGCTCTCTGGCTGTCTGTGGCGGCCCGTGTCAGAATAAGGGTAGAGAGGACGATAAGGATAGTTCTGACTGGAACCAGGGAGGAAGAGACCCCTCCTTGGGGCCAGGGGCTGTCTTCCTTAAAGAAACCTGCTCCTCAGAGTCATACCTAGGGTGAGGCCACTGTGGCCCTGTGCTAGGGCTTGGAATTTATAGGGCATGGACAATCCCCCAGGAACAACAGGGTTTAGCAGGTACTTAGCATAATTCATCCAAATGCTGGAGTTGGCTTTATCTCCTCCCCATGTGGTTCCCTGTCCCCACCCAAGTGGTGGCCTTTCACTGGTATCCCAGAACCACCCCCATAGGAAAGAAGTATCCCCTTCCTCCTCAACCATCAGTCAACTGAAGAGCGCTTGTCCCTGCACTGTTGTACTTGCATTGACTGCAAGTATCCCCTTGTTAGAGCTTTGTTGAGCCTCATCTGTCTTGAAATGAGTTGCGATAGGAGCAGATAGAAATCAGTGATGCCCTGGGCTTCCTTTCTTCCTCCTTTTATGCTTTCCAGAATCCCATCCCCATGTCCAACCCCCACCCTGTGCCAGAGGGTCTTACAAGCAAAGACCAGGAGGGTCAGGAACACAGCAGCAAAGAAAACTTGGCGCTGCATGGTCACTCTGCGTCTGAGAGAAAATGACTCAGATGAGTAGATTCCCCCGGTTCCCGGTAATCCTTCCACCTCCCTGCATTAGCAGCTCCACATTCTGTCCCAGTCAAGCCCTATTCTCTGGAGAGACTGATGCAGGATCAAAAGCCAAGAAGTACCAAGGAAAATAGGACCCAGGTACCCTGACTCCTGCTGGGCCAATTCTCAAGGTGGATGGGGTTCTAGGGCTATGATAGTCTGCTACTAAGAATATATACTGGTTCTGACATTCTAAGGGTTGAGGGACACTGTAGCAGAGGAAATGGGGAGGCTTAGAGTCTCTCCCTATGAGCATTCCCTTCCCTCCCCACCCCATTCCCCCAAAGGGATTCAGAGCTCAAGATTTATAAGTATAGACTCTGCCCTTCTATGGTGGATGAATTTTTCCTCATCTTCCCTGCCCACCCCTCTCCATCCCTGGGAGCTTCACCTGGAAAACTGCTTCCTGGGAGGTGCTGATTTGGATGGGAAGACCCACTGTGGCCTGTTTTATATTGTCCCCTGGGCATCGGGCACTGGAGGCCCAGACAGCTGGGCAAAGGTCATTGCTGACTTGTCCAGATAGGGTTAGAAGAGAGAGCCAGGCAGTCAGCTCTGGGTGGAAGTTAGGAAATCCCAAGTGAAACAAAGGCAGAAACTATCTGTCCTCCTCCCATCCCTTTAGCTCCTCCTTGGCTGGGCTCAGAGCCAGTGCCATGGATGGTGCCTTTTAAGACTCCACTCCTCTGGCCCATGGCAACCTGATTCTCTTAAAGATGATCATCCCTTTTAGGCAGGAGGTAGGGTCAAATTTCAGGTCAAACTTGCTGGTGAGAGAGAGAGAGTGTGTTCTGGGATATCTCCTAAATATATTGTTCCTAGAATTCCCACCTTCAAGGGGAGCAAATGTAGTGGGAGGATCTGCCCTCAGTGACTGCTTTGGGACAGAGAATGGGCACGAGTGGCTTTCTAGGGGAATCTGGACTATCTCTGTACCTATAAGTTTGGAAGATTAGGAGTTTCTCCTTCCCTTCCTTTTCCTCCCATCTCACAGGGTTGGGACAGAAGGAAACCAGTGAGTCCAGGAAGAAAATACTAGAGGAGACAGAGTTCTGACCTCAGGCCCTGTTCAATCAAGACTGTAGCCTAGTAGTATTCCTGTGATTATGGAGGGGCAGAGATCTAGGTATGCCTTCACACACTCTCCTTTCCATCTCCCATCCCATGCCCTCAGCATCCCTTACCAGACTCCTTTACTAGCTGAACTCGAGTGAGATGGAGGTGAGAGGGGGAGGAGGCCAGGCTGAGAGATAACGGGAGTCCTTTGTCACCACTCATGTACTCCCCCTCCCTCTTTGCCACCATAAACAGTTGATCCTCCTCACCTTGCCCTCTGGACTGAGTGATAAGATATTCCCCAGCAGGAAAATCCCAGCCAAGCTGGAATTCGGGATTCCAGTTTCCTGCCCATTATTCTTCAGGAGACTTCAGAATCTGGGGTCCAACACTGCCCCTCTGGGCCTCAGTTACCTCAGTCTTAGATGAATAAACTTGTAAAAGGTGGACTTGGAAAGAGCCTCAGAAAATATCAGGTTTGTTCTACAGGAACAGTGGTACAATCAAATAAACTGATGGAGGTCATAACTGCTAAGAAAACAATACCTATTACCTCCCCTAATCAGAACAGAGAGAATGGAAGCGTAAGGCCTCACAGGAGACAGGGCTTCTGTGGAGGTAGGCCAGTAGAGTCCTGCAGAAGGCCTGGAGTCATCCTCCTCTTCACCCAGGCCTTAAGTGCCCTGGGCTGGCCAGTATAAGGGTAACAGGATCCATAGCTCCTGCCCTAGCTAGAGTCAATAGTCTGAAGAGGGAGAGGACTTTCCTGAGGAAGTCACAAGTGATTTGCCCGAAGTCTGCTGTATACAAAAGCAGAAAAAACAACTACCCAAATAGAGTGATTTCAAGGGGAGGTTAGAGCTTCCCTCCCCTTTAAAAATATTCTTCCACACACAAGCAGCTGCCTCAGCTCAACAATTTAGACTTCCATTCCTTTAGTTGGAGATTTTCCCCCTACTAAAAATACAAATCCTCTAAGGAGGAATAACTTTTTAAGTGGCAGGCAGTGTGGCCTAGTGGAAGGAGCAATTGATGGTGAGTCAGCAACCTTTATGATATTGGGTGAGTCACTTAAGCTCTGTTGGCCTTAGCTTCCTCTTTTGAAGGGATTGGATAGACTATCTGGCCTCCCAATTCCTTACGGCTCAAAAATCTATGAGCCAAAAGTATCTTTGCTTATTTATTCCTTGGTGTGGTTGTTTCATGAGAAAAAGTTTGGAATAGGGGAGAAGAAAGGGTAAAAAGTCACCGAGAAGCTGTGGGGGTTATAGAGGAAGTGCTCTTGAATAGCAAGGAGAAGGATGAAAAATAGATCATTTTGGAGTACTGAAAACAGATGCCGACTTCACAATGTTAAAGCCTTTAAGATGATTTGAAGCCTCAGTTGATATCTCACTTTCTGTAAAAGGCCCTTTTCCTAGTCCCCCTAATGCTAGTGCCTTCCCTTGGAGATGGGTTCTCAGAGCCCTGCAGTCACCTTGGTGTCTGTCCACCTTTCACCCAACTCTCATCTGTGATTCCAAGAAGCTGTAGCATGCGCAGTGACCTGGGGTAAAACCATCTTACCAGATGGCCTAAACCAGGTTGAGGATAACTGACAGGCCTCAAACCTCTCAGTTATTTAGAGGGATGTCTACCCCAAGCATGTGAAAACTTCCCCCAGTGGAACGAAGAGATGAGAACAATTTGCTCCAGCACCATGAAG
This sequence comes from Potorous gilbertii, assembly GCA_028658325.1. Taxonomy (NCBI): domain Eukaryota; kingdom Metazoa; phylum Chordata; class Mammalia; order Diprotodontia; family Potoroidae; genus Potorous; species Potorous gilbertii. The sequence continues at coordinate 129,539 of JAQQSK010003763.1, forward strand.
GTGACTGAAGCAGGAACTGTAGAGTGCTTAGAGCTTGGCTAGACATGGAAGACACCAAGGTCATCCACCTGAACCACTGCCAGTCATCTTGACTTTATCTTGCCACTGGACTTTGATAACTCTGACAGAGAGAGTGAGGCTGATGACTTTGTGCAACTCTTGTCTTACTTAAATCCAATTCATGCATGAGTCAAGACATCAGCCCCGTGATGTCATTCTCTTCGAAAACAAAGGGTGAACAACTGCCCATTTATACCATATGTACATAGTTGCATGTTGTCTCCTCCTTTAGAATGTGAGCTTCTGGAGAATGAGGACTGTCTTTGCCTCCTTTTGTATCCTTTAGTGTAGCACCTGGCACAAAGTAGCTGTTTAAAAAATGCTTGTTGACTAACTGATTGACTGAAAGGAGGGTCAACAATGGCCTGATTGCTAGGAGACTAGAGTCTGTGAGCTAACCTTAGAGGAGTGTGAATGCCATCTCTTCCCACTGTCAGAAACACAAATAAACACAAGAAAGGAGGAGCCACCCAAAGCTACAGCCCCATGAGTTTAGCAGCTCCAAGTACTTTTTGATCTCTGGCCTCATTTCTCCTCCCAAAAGATTGAAAAGTCAGTGAGGAAACTGAATCCTTCTTCTCAAGGTTACCAGAGGAAGGGAAATGGAGAGGTTAGCTCATTTGCCCAAGATCATAGTAAATGAGAACATGAAAACCCTTAAACCAACAGCCAGTCTACTTACTAATATGTTCTCAGTCACCAAGTCCATCCTTATAAGGGAAGGGAAAAAGCATTTATGTAGCACCTACTAAATTCCAGACACTGTGCTAAGTGTTTTTACAAATATTCTCTCATCTAATCCACCTAACAATCCTGGAAGACGGGTGCTATTTTTTGTTCTCATTTTATAGTCTCTTCAGTTGAGGTAACTAAGGCAAACAAGTGTCAGAGGTCAGATTTGAACTCAGGTGTTCCTGACTCTAGGCCCCTCACTCTGTCCACTGTGCCAGCAGCTACCTCCTATACAACTATAAGCTGTAACTTATAGTTACAAGAACGCATATTTCTTTTTTTAAAAAAATTTTTTAAATCACCTTTTGTCTTTATATTGCCTTCATATCCTAATATCTCTCCTCCCTATTCCTTGTAACAAAGAAGAAAAAATAGCATTTTAGCAAAGTTAACCAATACAAAGAAGGCTGACAGTATATACAACAAATAACTCACATTTTAGTATAACACCTTAAGGTTTACAGTGTACTTTCTTCATGAAAACCCTGTGAAGTAGGTAGTGTAAGAACTGCTGTTTCCATTGGGCCTATGAGGAAATGGAGTCTTCCAAAGGTTAAACGATTTGCCCATAGCCACAGAGCCAGGTAGGTAGCAGATCCAGGTCTCCAGATTCCAAGGCTAGTGCTCTCTCAATGTACCAATGTTGTAGGGAAATCTAGGTGTATTCTTTGGGGTCAGGTATATCTGAGTTCAAATCCTACCTTAAATATTGCTAGCTGTAGGACCCTTGGCAAGTTTCCTCACCTCCATTTCCCCATCTGTAAAGTAGAGAGAATAACTGTCTACCTCTCGGGGTCATTATATCAAATAAGATACTTATAAGCACCTTGCAAATCTTAAAATACTGTATGTTACTTATTAATAATTATCTGTGAGACCCTGAGCAAGTCCACCTCATAGCCTCAGTTGGGGATGATTAAAAGCAGATTCTACACAAAGTTATTGGATGCTTGATTAAATGAAACAATATAGGAAAGAGTTTTGCAAACCTTTAAGGGCTATATAAGTTTTAGCTATTATTACTAGTACTATCACCACAACCCTCATGTTTGTTGTGGATTATTTTTCAGAGGACCTTCATATCCATTAGGATCCCAGAGGTTCAGAGTTGGGAAGGAGCTCAGAAATCAGCTTGTCCAGGGCATGCCTACCTGAACGGGAATTCTCTGGGCAATATGCTGACCATAAAGAGCTGGGAGGGTTTAATTCTGGTGGTTGAGGAATGGGGCCATGGGGCAACTGGGCTCAGGGTGAGTGGGAGGTCTGTAGTCAGAGACAATTGTGATGTACAAACAAAAAGCATCATCTGACCCTATTTAAAGTGCCTGTCAAACCTCAGCTTGAAGACCTCCAGGGAAGTGATCCTACTCTCTCTCATTCCACTTTCAGAGCTCTTGTGTTTATGAAGTTCTTCCTCACATCAAACCTACCTACATTTGCCTGTTCCACCCACTGCTCCTACTTCTTCCCTTGAAGAGCAGGTCTAATTTCTCTTTCAAGTGACAGCTCTTTAAATATTTCCATCTTGTCCTGGGCAAAACTATTCTTTTCCTCTAACTTTCACAACAATTATGTCAGTCCCTAAACTCTCCAGGAATTGAGTGGAAAGCATTCCCTGACATCCACTTGTGGCCCACCCCTCCAATTCTTATTCCCCACCCCACCAGAAATGTCCCCAATGTTTGTTGTTGTTGTTTGGGCATGTCTGACTCCTCATGATCCCATTTGGGATTTTCTTGGCAAAGATACTGGAATACTTTGCCATTTCCTTCTCCAGCTCATTTTTACAAATGAGGAAACAGAGGTAAACAGGGTTAAATGACTTGCCCAGGGTCACACAGCTAGAAAGTATCTAAGGATGAATTTGACCTCAAGTCTTCCTAACGTCAGGCCCCACACTCCATCCACTGTGACACCTAGCTGCCCTTAGTGTTTCGTAGATGGAAACAAGGCTTGCACCAAGGAAGAAGATTTCTGCTCAGGTACAGGTTGGGCTAGATGATTTTGAAATCCATTCGAGCCCTTAGATATTATACTCTGCACTGTATTCTGTCCCTTCTCTTACTTTGTATCTCCCCTTTGCATGTACGAACACCAAGAGCATAAAGGTTTCCTTGATAAAAATTAAGAATTAAGGCTATAACAATCCTCAGGCTGGTCATCCTAACTGTCCTTGAATCTGAGACTCTATCAAGACAGAGTGTGATGGAATTTCCAAAAGAAGATAGAACTGTCAATTAGATAGGGATGGTTTTTATATAAACTAGCATGGGAATGGTAAGCAGGCAGGCTGTGTTCATCAAACCCTTAGTAGGAACCAGACACTGTTAAATGCTGGGGATACAAACACAAGCCCCCAAAGTGATACTCATTATGCTCTAGTTGATTATAGTCTAATGGGGAAAGACGTACATAAAAGGGAACTTTAATAAGAGTGGTTCAAGTAGATAGAGTATTCAATGGAGTAGGGGGACAGGATAGTTGGGGTGAGAGAGAAATGAGGTCAAAGTCCCAAAAGTCAAGAAACCCTGCTGGGAGAAGAATGAAGAGTGACTGACCTGGGCCCATACCTGAAATGCAAGAAACTCACCCATGGGAGGAGGAGGCTGACAGGGCAAAGAGGTGTTCCAGGGTGAGAAGACCACAGGCACTGAGGGTAGTTCCCAGGTGAAAAGGCAGCCGACTTATGGTTTCAGAGTCCAGAGAGTCATGATTTTCTTAATTTATCCTGAAACAAAGAGGCTACTCTTTTGTGTTCCTTTTGTTTACCATCCACCTTCCAATGGAAAATAGATCTCTTCCCCTAAGAGTATGTCATTACCAAATGAACATTACCATTGTTCAGCCATCAGTGAACTCCTTAGGAAAAAATCTCCAGGGCCAGATGGATTTACAAGTGAATTCTATCAAACATTTAAATAACAGTTAATTCCAAAACTACACAGACTGTTTGGGAAAACGGGGAAGAAGGAGTCCTACTAAATTCTTTTTATGATACAAATATGGTTCTGATACCTAAACCAGGAAGAGCCAAAACAGAGAATGAAAATTATAGACCAATTTCTCTAATGAATATAGATGCAAAAATTTTAAATAAGATATTAGCAAAAAGAATACAGCAACTTATCCTGAGAATAATACATTATGATCAGGTAGGATTCATACCAGGAATGCAGGGCTGGTTCAATAATAGGAAAATTATCAGTATTATTGATCATATCAACAACATAACTAACAGAAACCACATGATTATCTCAACAGATGCAGAAAAAACTTGAAAAAATACAACATGCATTCCTATTGAAAACACTGGAAAGTACAGGAATAAATGGAACTTTCCATAAAATAATAAGCAGTATCTACCTAAAACCATCAGCAAGCATTATATGTAATAGGGAAAAGCTAAATGCATTTCCAGTAAGATCAGGGGTGAAAGAAGGATGTCTATTATCACCACTGTTATTCAATATGGTACTAGAAATGCTAGCTGTAGCAATAAGAGAAGAAAAAGAAATTGAAGGAATTAGAATAGACAAAGAAGAAACGAAGTTATCACTCTCTAAAGATGATATGATGATATACTTAGAGAATCCCAGAGAAGCAAGTAAAAAACTACGTGAAATAATAAACAACTTTGTCAAAGGTGCAGGTTACAAAATAAATCCACATAAATCACCTGCATTTCTATATATTACTAACAAAGTCCAACAGCAAGAGATAGAAAGAGAAATCCCATTTAAAGCTTTAGTAGACACTATAAAATATCTGGGAGTCTACCTGCCAAAACAAACTCAGGGACTATATAAACACAATTACAAAACACTTTTCACATAAATAAAGTCAAATCTAAGTAAGTGGAAAAACATCAGTTGCTCATGGGTAGGCTGAGCCAATATAATAAAAATGACAATTCTACCTAAATTAATTTACTTATTCAGTGCCATACCAATCAAACCATCAGATAATTATTTTCTAGAGCTAGAGAAAAAAATAACATCAAAATTCATCTGGAAGAACAAAAGGTCCAGAATATCAAGGGAACTAATGAGAAGAAATGCTAGGGAAGGTGACTTGCCCTACCAGATCTCAAATTGCATTATAAAGCAGCAATCATCAAAACCATGGCTAACAAACAGAGGGGTAGATATAGAAATCTACTGTTTGATAAGCCCAAGGATCCCAGTTTCTGGGATAAGAACTCACTGTTTAACAAAAATTGCTGGGAAAACTGGATAACAATATGGCAGAAACTTGGCATAGACCAATGCCTCACACCATACATGAGAATAATGTTCAACTGTATACATGATCTAGGTATAAAGAATGATACTATAAACAAATTAGGAAGCAAGAAATAATGTATTTGTCAGATTTTTAGAGAATGGAGAAATTTTTGACCAAACAAGAGATAGAGAACACTGTGAAGTGCAAAATGGATAATTTTGACTACATTAAATTGAAAAGTTTTTGCACAAACAAACCCAATGCAACCAAGATCGGGAGGGAAGTAGAAAATTGGGAAAGAAGTTTTGTAACTAGTATCTGTAATAAAGGTCTCATTTCTAAAACCTATATAGAACTCAGTCAAATGTACAAGAATACAAGTCATTCCCCAGTGAATAAATGGTCAAAGAATATAAAGAGGCAGTTTTCAGAGGATGAAATTAAAGTTATCTATAGTCATATGAAGAAATGCTCCAAATCACTATTGATTAGAGAGATGCAAATCAAAACAACTCTGAGGGATCACATCACACCTATCAGATTGGCTAACATAACAAAACAGAAAGATGATAAATATTGGAGAAGATGTGGGAGAGTTGGAACACTAATTCATTGTTGGTGGAGCTGTGAGCTGATCCAACCATTCTGGAGAGCAGTTTGGAACGATGCCCAAAGGGCTACGAACATATGCACACCCTTTGACCCAGCAATACTGCTTCTAGGACTGTATCCTAAAGAAATCATAAAAATGGGTAAGAGTCCCACATGTACAAAAGTATTTATAGCGGCTCTCTTTGTGATGGCCCCAAACTGAAAATCAAGGGGATGCCCATCAACTGGGGAATGGCTAAGCAAGTTGTGGTATATGAATGTAATGGAATACTATTTTGCTATAAGAAATGATGATCAGGAAGACTTCAGAGAGACCTGGAAAGATTTATATGAACTGATGCTGAGTGAAAGGAGCAGAACCAGGAGAACTTTGTACACATCAACAACCACAGTGTGTGAGGAATTTTTCTGTTAGACTTAGCAATGCAAGGACCTAAAAATTTCCCAATGGACTTTTGAGGCAAAACACTTTCCACTTCCAGAGAAAGAATTATGCAATTGAATCGCAGAATGAAGCAGACCATTTTCTCTTGTATTATGTTTTGTTTTCATAGTTTCTCCCATTCATTTTAATTTTTCTATGCAACATGACTAAGGTGAAAATGTATTTAATAAGAATGTATGTGTAGAACCTACATAAGATTGCATGCCATCTCAGGAGAGAATGGGGAAGGAGGGGAGAAGGAAGGGAAGGGAGGAAAAAAAATCTAAGAGATATGGAAGTGATTGTAGAACACTGAAAACAAATACAATAACTAACCATTGTTCCACTTGGTAAACCAAAGACCCTACACTTAAACCTTGTTTGTACCTTTGTTTCATGTTGCTTCCTGAATTCGTCTTTTGTGATTACTACAAAACATTAGTTGGAAATGGCTTGCGTCGGAAGGTTCTCTGAATTATCAGAAGCTAGGACCTCTTTGCAAGCACAAAGTTGGTATGTTAGTACATTGTCTCTCTAACAGATTTGGCTAAAACATAGGACGTAGAGTGCTTTTATTTCTCACAGGATCCAGGGCAATGATTTAGAGAGGCCCTGCAGTGAGAAGTGGCCTCCACCAGCTTGTATTGAATGGGTTCATCATCTCCCCATGGAACAGATGGAATTTTGACTCTCAGCTCTCTTTCCTGCATCAGTTTAGTTGGGGAGTTCGGGAGAGTCATAGACTCTAGTGTCTGTTACTTATCTCCCTGCTTCTCTAGGCAAAAGAACCCAGACCAACCAAAGGAATCGCTCTTGTTCTTTCTCATTTCTAGGGAGGGAGATATGAATGGCCTCAAATGCCCGTATGACTGGGCAAGGTACCTAACTTTTTTATCTCTCAGAATCTGCCCTTGTAATCAGGGATGGCAGAAACATAATGGTTTTCCTCTCACTCCAGGATTCTTGAGCAAAGAAAATCACAGATATAAAAGTACTTTTAGCTGCATAAATCCAAAGGACTGTGCTTTGAGTAGTTGTATAGTTTACTCTCTTTCCTTAGTGGGCATTCTGAAAGATGGATATGCATTTTGTGTCTCTGGAAAACTGCATACGTGTGAACCCTGTAGACATGAATTTGTCCTCCATTAGGGTTATTTTCCCAACTCTACTTTGTCCTTTCTCTTGTGCCTCAGTCCCAAGATCACCTAGGCTAGGGACAGCCATGAAAGAAAGCTAAGTGGAAATTTTCAATTCAATTAAATGAACATTTATTAAGCAACTACTTCATATGTAAGGCACTATGTTGGGTTTGTGGGTGTGAACATGAAAAAGACCTTGGTCTTACCATCAAGGAACTTACATTCTAGTAAAGTGATAAGACATGTACCCAAATAACTATAATATAGTTTACTTATATATAAGTATAGAAGGAAAAGGTAAATATATATTAGAAATCAGAGTGACATGAAAGATAATTTATATTTGGGGAAAATCAGGAAAGATTTCATGGAAATAGTGGCAATTGACCTAGGTCTTGAAGGATGGAAAGGATTTATGTAAGTAGAGCTGAAAGTGGAGTCCATTTCAGGCATGGGGGAATGCTGTTCTGGTGGGAGGAAGGGTGGGCTAAGATTATATACTAGGCTAGTCTCAATGGAGCTTATGAAAGCATGTAGTGGACCTGCCTTTATGCCCAAGGTCACACAGGTCCTAAGTATCAGAGGTAAGATTTGAACCTCTGACTTCAAACCCAGTATGTTCTTGCCATCATCCCATGCTCTATCTTCCATGGAGTCTAGGAGGCCAGAATCACAGAACCTCAAAGTTAGGAGACTTCAGAAGCCATATAACCTGTTCCTTAACCACATACCTGACAAGGTTCATTTCAGTTGCCTGTTGAGAAGCCATCATTCTAGAGTGAAGGTGGGCAGAAAAGGAGCCTGGAATGATAGGTGACCATTGAGACCTCCCACCATGCTGGACTCCTTTAGTCTTCTATGGGGGAGGCACGTACAGCTAGGAAACTCACTTCCTTGGCCCTGGGTACCCTGTTTTGAGGGTCAGAAGAGCATGAGAAGTAAAGTCTTTTTTTTTCTTAAAGACTGTCTTACCCCCACTGCTGCCCTCTTTTCTGGCCACTGATGCTGAGCTGCCTTTCTAAGCATGGGCTTCACATGGATAGACATGGAGAGAAGCTTTTATGTCCACTACTGATAGGGGCTTCAGGCAGGCCTTTTCTCTTAGTTGGAAAGGTGGGATAGGATGGGATATGAGAAGTGGTGTGGAGAAGTGGATGGAGAACCAGACTAGGGAGAGGGGCAGGAAGAACATTTACTAGCTGTGTGACCCTTTTAATCTGGCAGGGTAAGAGAAAGAGAAGTATCTCCTAACGGAGCTATTTGCCTGTCTACAGAGAAGCAGCCTCACCCCCACCTCCTGCTTTGGTCCTGGGCAGTCTGTGCTAGGCTAGTGTGTTTAAAATGAACCTTTAAATGACTCCAAGTTTGCCCTTTTCTCCCTCACCATCTCGCTCCACTTCCTGATGCCAGTCAATTACCCTCTCCTTCTGTGCTCACTTGAATGAGAAAGTCGTTGTGTCTTTATCTTTCCTCTCACTTCTTTAAGTCAAACTTCTAGTGGGGGCCAAGACCCAGACTTTCTGGATGTTAATCCTGGGGACTAGTAGTTTATGATCCTACCTAATTCTACAAGTTGAGGAGATAGGTTAAGGGTCAGAGGTCTAGGGTTGCAGGTAAGGGTGGGATTGGTGAGGGGGTCTCTCTTTTTCTACACTCAGGAGTGAGGGAATGGACTCTTTCTTTGATACGTTTGGCCAGGACCCAAAGCTTTATATGGATGGGGCTCTAATCTCTCTCCTTAGAATTTAGGGGCTTCCTGAGGCTCTGAATCTGTAACTTTTCTCCATCCACTCCTTCCTTTCTATTCTTCTACCCTGGACCCCTCTCCAAACCACAGGACTTCCACTTTGTGGGGTCACCAAATTCCAAATAGTTTCCTGGGAATGTGTCACCTTCTAGTGTGGAGTTACCAGACAAGGAAAGGGATTCTGGAGTCAGGTATAAAAACTAACTTAGACTTGGGGCTCGATTGGAAGGCAGGGCAGGTGAGCCCCTCCTCTGTCCCTTTGTTAGGTGTCCTCTCTGGCTCTGAATGTTCTAGTTCTGGAACTTTGGTGGGTAGAGTACTCTGCTAGAGGTGGGGCAGGAACTCAGACACCATGGAGCTTGGCAAGAACAGAGGCAGTAGGACTGGGAGACCTTAGAAGGTAGGAAAGGACCAAGGTGAAACCCATTCAGCCTTTATCTCTCTTATAGGATCCTCTGCTATGGGGCTTAGCCCAGGCTCAGCACAGAGGCCAAGATGTTTCTCAAGGCTAAGTTACTCTTTCTGGCCTTTTTGGCCAACTCCAATGAGTGAATGCAGACCCAAATGAGACCACATATTCTGGGCTGAGCTTGGAATGGAAAGGAAGGACTGCTAAAGTGACAGAGGAATGTTGGGAATGCCTTATCCCCACTTGATTCTGATGGGGCTGGTATGGTTGCCAGGAGTGTTGGAAAGGGGTTATGGGTGGGGAGGGGTTGAGAGACAGGCAGACACTTCTGTTTTACCCCCATGTTAATCTGGGCTGTAGTCTCAATAGGAGGATTATCTGTATTGGGTATACAAGTAATTTACATGTGTTCATTGTTCATGTCATGTTAAAACTAGGGAAACATCTCTGACCCCCAGCTTTTTCCTGCCCAGGCTAGCATCTCTCCCCATTATCCCCTCCACTCCCTTCCTACATCAGAATGGGCAAAGCCCCACCCACAAAAATAATTGGTTGAGTTGACCTTCATTAAAGCCAGCCTGGACCATGTAACTAGACCATGTAACTGGACCAAGTAACTGGGCAGACTCCATCTGAAACTTGGTGTGTAGCTTCTGTCTTTCTCCCTCTCTTATCTATCCAGGCTGAGATGCAGCCTGACCAAGTATCCAAACTAGTATGGGACTACTTCAACAAACGGAACACCCATGTCAAGGATGCTATGGGACAGCTGCAGAAGTGCTGAGTTCAGTCAGCAGCTCAAGTATGAGGGTGTAGCCTATGGGGAAGAGATGTGACAGGGCAGGAGGAGGCTGAGGCCCTTGCACAGGAAGCCACCCCAGGAAGCTGGTTTGGGTCCTTTAGAAGATCCTAGAGCTGGAGGGAGGAGGCTTTGTATCTCTTTATTTAGAGCAGATTCCTCGCTGAGTTTTTAGAAGGGAGTTAGAGAATCACAAAAGCGTAGATTTACAACTGGATATTTGGGGACATTTCTGACCTTTGGAGATAAAGGTTAAAGAAGGCAATTACCATGTTGCCTGGGCCACTAACATACTGTGGGTCTCAATTCACTCTACCACCAGCTCCTTCTGTTCCTGTTCACACATATTACTAGCCTAGACTCATACTTGAAGCAGTTCCAATCTGGTAGGACTTGTTAGAGTTTGTGCTCTGCTGGCAAAGCCTGGGAGAACCTAGGGTTCACTCCAGATCATGATGAGGCATCCATGAATTTTAGTAAAGGATTATTTGGTAATATAATCATAATAATAGAATAGAATGTAGTATAGTATAGTATAATATATGATATATTACACTATGTATTATATAATATATGATATATTATACTATGATATAATATTGTATTTTACATACTGTTCAGTATTCATTTCATGTTAAAACTAGGAAAATATCTGGCTTCAGTTTTATATAAATATTATATATTTTTCTATATAGCTATATAATATACTAATATATACTGCTATATAATATACTATATGTGTATAGTACATATACTAATATATATAAAATACTAATATATACTGCATATAATATACTATATGTGTCTGGTGTATATACTTATATATAATGTACTAATATATACTGCTTTATAATATACTATATGTGTATTATATATACTAATATATGTAATATACTAATGTATACTGCTATATAATATACTATATATAGTATATATACTAATATATGTAATATACTAATATATGTACTAATAACAACCACCTTCTTCTTCTTCTTCCCTCAGACAGCACCCTTTTCAGGATAAGTGTGGGGAAGTTGGTGCAGAGACTGACGACTTAAGGAAGAAGCTAGTGCCCTTTACCATGGATTTGCCGTGCTGTCTGGTCCAGGAGTCAGAAAAGCTCAAGGAGCAGATCCGGAGGGAGTTGGAGGAACTGAGGCTCCAGCTCCAGCCCAATTCAGAACAGGTCTGCCAGAAGATGAACGAAAATGTGCTGGCCCTGAAACAATGTCTGGGACCCTGCACTAACGAGCTCCAAAACAGCCTCAATGAGAATGCTGAGCAACTGCGCCAGCAGCTAGCCCCCCTTTCCTGCCAGCTGGAGGCAGCCATGAAGGAGAACATCAACTGCATGCAGATGGCCCTGACCCCCTTTGCCTGCGAGTTCAAGAACAAGGTCAACCAGCAAGTGGACAAGATGAAATGTCAGCTCACTCCCTTCGCAGACCAGCTCCAGGAAAAGATTGACCAGCACATCTGTGAGCTTCAGAGGATGCTCACACCTTTTGCCAAGGGTGCCCAGGAGCAACTCAATCGCCAGATCGAATGCCTGGCCTTCCAGATGAAAAAGAATGTGGATCAGCTGAGGGCCAAGCTCTCAGACAACACCGAGAACCTGAAGCAAAAGCTGACCCCCTTCGCTGAGGAAATCAAGGGAAAGCTGCCCAGGAGCTCCGAGGAGCTGCATCAGTCCTTGACTAAGCTGAGTGGACAGGTGGACCAGCAGATTGATGAGTTCCGCAGGAATGTGGGACCCTTTGGGGAGTGCTTCAACAAGGCCTTGGTGCAGCTTCTGGAAGAACTCAAGCAGAAGCTGGGGCCACCCCGTCCCTGTACGGTGGAGGACCACCTGAGCCTACTGGAGAAGGACCTGCGGGACAAAGTCAACTCCTTCTTCTGCACCCTCAAGCAGACCCAGGACGAGATGCTCTCTTTCCCCAAGCCTTAGAACCTGTCTGAACAGCCTCCCTCTGTTCTTCTTAGACCACCACTGCTTCCTGACTTTAGATCTCAGACCAGGGTTCTCCATCCATCCATCCACCAGCCTGCCCAGTCACCCCAAGTGTAGCCCTGGGACGGGTGCTGTGGTGAAAAGTAGCATTCATGGTCCTTGCTGAATAAAAAGTAAAAAAAAAGAGAATAACCCTACTACCGTGTATTGATCAGTTTTGTTCAATTCTTTTCTTTTATCTTTTTAAATTCTTTGTTAGAATAACGACAGATAACATTTCTATAGTGCTCTTAAGACCTGTAGAGTGGCGCATGGCATGTTACGTCATTCTACCCTCACAACCTTGGTGAAATTTACTGATACTATTTACTATTATTCTCATTTTGAGATGAGGAAAGTGGGAGGGGCTGAGAGAATTTGAGAGACTTGCCCCAAGGTCATGAGTGTCCAAGGCTGTATTTGAATTCAAATCCTCCTGTTTCCAACCAAGTCCATTAAACCACTGCCCTGACTACATATAAAGGATGGTTCTCCAGCAGAGCAGGGAGGGAGGGATACACAGAGAAGCTTAAATGTTATACAAATAGAAGATAGCAGTAAAATTTTATTTTAAATGCAAATAAGCAAAAACAAACAACTGTCCTAAGTCTGACCAGTATCTCTCAGTCATGAAAAGGCAGGAAAAAGAAGACTTAGTGGTCCCTTGGTACTGAGAGAAGGAAGGCTTGTATCTGAAGGGATGGTATTCCAGGAGAAAGAATATGGTAGGATTGGAGGGATGCATGTGTGCCTTAATTGAGGTGGTAGAAAAAGCATCCAGAAATTCTTTTGTTCTCTCTTCTGTGTGTTTTTCTGTCCTTTTTCCTAGTCCTGACCACTAGACTCACTGCTTTTTTTTTTAAACTTTTTTATTTTTAATGAATAGAATAAAATAACTGCAATAAAAAAGATGATGACACATGAAACTGCAAATCTGCTATGCACAACTTGCTCTTCCTTTTAAACATACCACAAAATTATCACATTTCTTTTTTTCCTTTCCTCCTCTCTCTCCACCCTAGAGATAGCTACCATTGGACACAAATAAGTATGTATATATATGCATATATTATACACATACATGTGCATGTATATGTATATGTATATGTATTATTCTGTACATTTATCAGTTCTTGATGCATATGTCTTTTTTCATATGTCCTTTATCGTTAATTTGGGTATTTATAACAGTCAAAATAACTTATTCGCTCCAAGTCCTTCTTAAATCAAGATTGCTATTACTGTATACAGCGTTGTCTTGGCTCCACTCATGTCACTCTTCATTATTTCATGCAAGTCTTTCCATGTTTTTCTAAAATCACTGAGCTCACTGTTGATCAGACTCTCCATCCCTGAGTAAGAAAAATCTAGAAATTGTAGGAGGATTCCCTTGGAGAGTTTGGATTTTTGCCCCAGGTCTCATGAGAGAACCAACCTATGTTAGCCCCCTTCCCATGCATATCACATTCATTGGTGTTTGTTGAATTGAGCTGTATTTTCAGCTCAATTTTGGGGATGAGAGGCTGTGAGTCCTTGACTGCGCAGCTGGCAGGGAGGTGAGCTTGATTTGCTTCAGGAAGCTCTGAGGGTTCTAAAGGGGGTTCCAAGAAAGGGGTGAAGGAAGAGAACACCTGATAGCTTTAAGTGGCAGAGGCCAAGGATGGGCTCCACCCCATCACTGTTACAATCTTGTCTCCCCAGGGACACTGTGGTTCTATGGTTGGGAGCCTCTAACCTAGACCCATTTCCATGTTAGTCATCAACAGTCTGGACCACCCTATTTAAAGCAGGTTGAGGGCATTCCAGGAGATCAGGTCATCAGTCTGGGTACTGCTGCTGCTGATGCCTTCTCTCCTTCCAGTCTTCCTCAATAACTCCTGGAACATGCTCAGCTCCTTGCTAGGGGAACACCTCTATGGGCACAAACCTGCCCCAGCTCAGTCTTGTGGGCTGGCATGGGGTGCTGAGTTAGTTCTACCAATGCCCCTGGATTGAGAGGCCTTAGCCCTGAGAATTAACAGTGGGTGCCAATGGGGCCCCTAATTCCTTTGGCCAGAGGAATCAATATCCACTCCTCCAAGTTTCTAAAGTCATCCTTACTGCAACTCAAGGGCATACTTTGTGTAATGTTTCATCTAGACTGGTCATAGCTGCCACATCGATAGCTGACTTCCATTTCTGTCTTTCCCACTCCATCAATTCTCTGCCACAGTGCTGCCTTCATATGGTAGGCACTTAATAGTTAAATCAGAGCCCACACTACCCATACTGCCAGACCCAACCATGAGGGAGGCACCAATTTCTTGAGTGTGGGAAAAGCCTGCTTTTGGGGGGGGATGAACCCCAAAGAACATAGTAGGACTAAAGAGGGAATTTTACAGGTAAATTCAGAAAAGCCAAAGCCATGTGGGAACAATCATCACCTCCAGCTAAGTAAGACCCAGAGAAAAGTTACTGGGATTTCTGAAGTGGACGTTCACAAAGAAACTTGGAAATTCTGCTTGGGGTAGGTCTGGGCTGGTATCCCACTAGAACTGGTGGGATCTTCATTCTCTCTCAGAATAATTAAAGTAAGGGAAAGAGTCCTGGGTTCAGTACCAGTCAGGATATCCAACTTCTAGTCTCCACCTTGCCTGGATATCTAATCTAAGGCCTGTCATTTCCCCTTTTTTCTCCAGGTGCCTCCATTTTCTTCTCTGTATAATAAGGGGAGTTAGACTAGATGATCTATAAGGACCTTTTTCCTTCTAAATTCTTTGATTGATCCTAAATTAGCAATTTTCCCTCCTCATCAAAGTTCATAGTGGGGTGACCAGTGCATAGAACTGCACTTCTATGGTGGTGAAAGCATCTTAGTGCTCCTCTCTTTTAGAGGAACCTGAGACCAAGGGAATTGAAGAACAAGGCCACATAGCTGGTGAAGGGTTGAACTGGGATCCGGAACCCAAAGTCTATTATTCCAAATTCAGAATGATTCCCACTTGATATTATCTGGTGATGGTGGACCCGAAATGGCACCAGTGGGGATGGAGGCCTTCTTTGGTTTTATAATACCAAAGTACTTTAAACATACATAACACAAGCACAGAATCTCCGAGTTGGAAGGAGCTAGAGGGGCAGCTAGATGTGGCAGAGGCTACAGCCCAGAACTAGGAATCAGGAAGATGAGCTCAGACACTTGTTAGCCGTGTGACTCGGAGGAAGTCATTCTACCTCTAATTTTTCTTATTTGCACAATGGGGGTAATAACAGTACGTACGGCCCAGGATTGTTGTGACGATCGAATGGGATGCTATTTGTAAAGCACTCTATAAACGCTAGCTATTACTATTATGGTAACCAATGATCACCTCTACAAGGTGCCTGATGAGTGGTTATCCAGCTTTTCCTTGAAGACCTTGAATGACAGGGAGCTCACTATCTCCAAAGGCATCCTGTTCTGTTTGGGGATCACTTTTCAAGTACAGGAAGTTTTTTTTATGTTGAGCCAAAATCTGCACCTTTGCAGCCTCCGTCCACTGCTCCCAGTTCTGCACTCTGAGGCCAAGCAGAGCAGACTAACCCTTTTCCACATCACAGCCTTTTAGACAGCTATCAAGCTGATTCTTTATGTACAGAATGCCCTACAAGAGCAATGTTCCCTCACAATCCTTGCTTAGTCCCAACAAACATCTTCAGATGGCTCTTCCATAGCCCAGCATGAGATCAAGTATAACCCAAAGTCCTCAGGCCCCAGGCTTGCCCCTGTTGACGGGTATTATAGGATGATTTAGAGCTACAAGTACCTTAGAAACTCTTAGGCCATTCTCCTCATTATATAGATAAGAAAACTAAGAAATGAAGCACCTGCCCAAAGTCACTCATTAAGTAGAAGCGGAATTGGAATCCAGGTCTTCCAACTCCAAATCTAGTGGTCTTTGTCTTCCACAGCTGACTTGAACTCCATTCTTTCTGGGACTTCCAACTATCTTCCTCCAACTTCCAACTCTCTCTAGAATCTAATGCTAGCCACTCTATTGAATACAATTGTCACTTAAATGACTGTTGAATTAAATTGTGTTGGTGTGGGTCCTGTCATTACCAGAGTCTAAAGCATAACTGATCACTTCTCTATAGCAGCCTGGCCCTGAGAAAAGTCCATTTTTCCTGAGGCTCGTAAAATGACTTAAAGAATTAAGGGTAGCAAGAAGTTCGGGTCTACAAAGGAGATGTAAATCTCATTCATAGGATGTGAGTTCTCAAACTGGAAGGGGCCTCAGAGGCCAGTTTGTCTTCCCTAGTCTCATATTTCAGAGGGAGAGCCTGAAGTGCGGGGAAGAGAACATTCCCAAGGTAACATAAATGTAATTATCAGAAGTGAAGTTTGATAACAGATGCTCTGAACTGAGATTAAGGTGCTCTTTACACTGTGCCACTCTTCTAGAATGACAGAGCCAGGGACTATCTTGGGCGTTGGGAGCCCAGTTCTTTTCTCCTTGAATTTATGTGTCAGAGGTCACTTCTGAGGACTCTTTCAGCTTTGAGAGTCTGTGAGCCACATTCAGTGATCTTTAACTGAATGTAGAAAGCAGAAGGGAGTGAAGGCTAGTTTAGAGCAAATGTCTTGATTTTTTGAACACTATAGTCCAGTGACTTTAATTCCTGTTCAATTCTAAAATGTATTATTTTTGAAAATTAAGTTAAATTTTTTTGTCATATTTTAAGTATCAAACTACCCCCTTCCTTCCTTCTCTCCCCACCCTGCACCAAAGAAGACCACCATTTCACACACACAGATACACACACATGTATATATACAGAGTATGTGTAAAACCAAATTAAGCATACTTCTTTTTATCAGTTCTTTCTCTGGAGTGCTAAAATATATTATTAAAAGGATAGTTAATTAACACGTAGAAGAGGAAGGAATTGCCAAAAAGAGCCAGCATGGTTTCATCAAGAATTGGTCATACCAGACTTGCACCACTTCCTTTCTTGACAGTGAACCTACCAGACTGGTAGATCATGGACGTATTGTAGTTATCATGTATCTGGATTCTAGCAAAGTATTTGACACAGTCTTTCATGCTACTTCTCTGAAAAGATATGAGATGATGGGACAGATAGAATAATTAGGTAGATCTTGAACAACATGAACTGTGGGCCCCAAGATGATCCATTAATGGTTCAATGCCAGTATGGGATTGCAGGATGGTACAATTCAAAGGGTATGGAACCACTTGGGTTTGAATCTGGTCACTGTCACTTTGTACCTGTGACCCTGATCAAGTCTTACTTCACTGCTCTGGACCTCAGTTTCCTCAACTGTAAAATGAAGAGCTTGGATTGATCATCTCTAAGATCCTTCCTATTTCTAAATACGTGACCCTATGGAAAGTGGAATGCCACAGAGAATTGTGTTTGGTCCTCTCTCTCTCTCTCTCTCTGTGTGTGTGTGTGTGTGTGTGTGTGTGTGTGTCTGTCTCTACAGATATATAGACACACACACAAATATATATACATATATATGAAACAATGACACATAAAGGTATAGATAGCATACTTTTGCAGATGATGCAAATCTTTGAAAGATAGCTCATACTTTTTTACTTCTTTTTCTGGCTCTATAAAATAATTCTTTGATATTGGCACTGACACTGAATAAGTAAATTATTGGTATAACACTAAATAAATAAATTAAGTTAGGCAGTACTTTTTATTTTCATTATATTGACTCAGCCTATCCTTGAGCAAATATTTCTCTAATTACTTTGATCTGTATTTGTGTGAAGAGCATTTTAATGGTATTCATATAATTCCTATATTCCCAAGTATTTTATTATGTCCAGAGTTATTTCAAATGGATTTCTCTTTCTCTCTCTTTCTGCTGGTTTTGTGGGAAAAATAGAAAAATGCTGATGATTTTATATTCTGTAACTTTGCAATAGTTGTTAATTGTTTTGATTGGTCTTCGTAGTTGATTTTCTAGGGTCCTCTAAGGAAGCCCTCATGTCATCTGCAAAAAGGAAGTTTTCTTTCCTCATGGTCTATGTGTATTCCTTTCATTTCTTTTTCTTTTCTTAATGCTATAGCTAGTACTTCTAGTACAATACTGAACAGAAACAGTGATAATGGACATCTTTGTTTCACCTCTGATTTTATTGGAAAAGCTTATGGATAACTAACACTTAGAATGACTAAGTTAGTATCTGAAGAAACTCCAAGATATTAATTAGAACATTGGGAGGAATGTAGCAATGAAAATAAGAATCTTATACTTGGGTTATATAACAGGAGTAATACATGCTAGAATCCCCAACTTGTAGGTTAGGCCACTTTTTCCTCTGAATAAGCCAAGAGAGCTGGAACCAAAATATCACTGGTCCAGGGGGCTAAAGCCTGAGTTGTTGATGGAGCTTTCTGGAGTTTGGCTTGAGGAGAAAAATGGTGCCAGCCCATAAGGAATAAGCACCCCGTAGACTGGGTGGATGTCCTGCTGCTACATCACCATGCCTTGCTGATGCTTCCCAGGGAGATGAGGGCAGCTGCTTCTACCTGAACTAGGGCTGTCTCCTTGCTGAGTATCCTTCTAGACTATGTCTAAGTAAAGTTTTTTTTGTTAACTTTAAGTGGAGTGCACATAGTACTTTGTTTCAATCTCAAACTTCAACTTTGAGAACAAGCTGAGTCAGGCCTGGCTTACATGTTAAAAGAATCTGCTTCATAGATCCTTGATGGAAAGTCTGTTCAGCTGCCAAAGTGATTTTTCTAAAGCACTGAGATGTTTCTCCTCTGTGTCCTATCTCCCCTGGCTTTCTTCAAGTCTCAACTAAAATCCTGCCTTCTACCATCAGAAAGCCTTTCCCAATGCTTCTAAATTCTAGTGCCTGCTCTCTGTTTTTTCCCGTTTATTCTGTATATGGCTTGTTTGTACATATTGGTTTGTCCATTAGATTGTGAGCTCTTTGTAGGCGTAGACTGTTTTTTTGCCTTTCTTTGGGTCCCCAGCATTTTGCACAGTGCCTGACACATAGCAGGCCCTTAATAAATGCTAACTGACTGACTTACTTAGTCAAGGTTGGATAGTAGTTGGTATGATAAAGATTAGCACTTTCAGCTCCCCTTTATGCATGGTCTTCCCCCTTCAAAATGTAAGATCCTGGAAGGCAGGGGCTGCCTTACTGGTTTGAATCTGTATCCCTAGTTCTTGGTACAATGCCTAACCCATAGCAAATGCTTAATAAATGCTTTATCTATCTATATCAGTTGTAGATACTGGGAATATTGTTTGGAGAAGAGAAGACTTAGAGGAGACACAGTAGCTATCTTCAGGTATCTGAAGGGCTATCATTTGGAAGAAGGATTTGCCTTATTCTGTGTGATCCCAGAGGGCATGGCAGAGGCAGATTCAGGCTCAGTATAAGAAAAATCTTCCTACCTACATCAACTGTCCCAAAATGGAACAAGACGTCTCAGAGGGAGGTCTTCAAGGTGTTCTTTTGATGGGCTGTGTTTGATCTTCCCAAGTCCCTTTCACAGAACTCTGAAGTTCTATGATTCTGTGAACTGACCAAATTTAAGACACTATTTACCCAGAAGCTGTTTGCTATGAGAAAGAGCCCTGTTAAAACCAATGGAATGGGATGTAGAGCAGATTTTTTTTCCCTCCAGCATACCTACAGTTTCTTGTTGCTGGAAAAGGACAAGTAATAGTCAGGGGCCAACGGTCGCGGGGTTAGAAGGGATCCTGGATATGATCTAGCACAACTCTCTCACTGTGTAGAAGAGGAAAATAAAACCTAGAGAGATAAAGAGACAAATATCCTACAGGTAGTAAATAGCAGTAAAATCCAAAGACTATTGAATCAATGACAAAAAAATGAAGGTGGCCTAACTATACCAGATCTCAAAATTTATTTCAAAGTGGTCATCAGAAAACCAAACCAATCTGATAGTGGCTAAGAAATAGAGTGGAAAACCTGTGGAATAGATCAGGTACTCAATACACAACAGTAAATTACCATAGTAATCTAGTGTTTGACAAATGCAAACATCCGTGATTTGGACACAAAGAATCACTCCTTGAAAAAAATTCTTGGGAAACTAGAAAGCAGTTTTATAGAAGGTAGATATAGATCATCATTTCACATTGTGTACTGAGATGAGGTCAAAAAGGGTACATGATTTAGATGTAAAGGGTAACGTAAGCAAATTAGAGAAGCATGGAATAGCTTACTTGTCATATTTATGGATAAGGCAAGAATTTATGACTAAGCAAGAGATAGAGAGCATCATAAGACATAAAATGGATAATTTTGACTATATTAAATTAAAAAATTTTTTGCATCAACAAAACCAATGCAGTCAAGATTAGAAGGAAAGTAGGAAACTTGGAAAAATGTTTGACAAATTTCTCTGATAAAGTCCACATTTTTCAAATATAGAGAGAACTGAGTTAAATTTATCAGAATATGAGTCATTCCCCAATTGTGAAATGGTCAAAGGATATCAACAGGTAGTTTTCAGAAGAAGAAATTAAAGCTATGTGTAGTCATATAAAAAAAGGATCTAAATCTATTAGAGAAATTCAGATGAAAATAACTCTGAGGCATCTCCTCATAACCTATTAAATGAATTAATATGACAAAAGAAAAATGATAAATGTTGGAGAAGATATGCACAAATTGGAGCTCTAATGCGCTGTTGGAAGAGGTGATCTAACCACTTTGGAGAACAATTTGGAACTATACTCAAAGGGCTATAAAACTGTGCATACCCTTTGACCTAGCAATACTCCAGCTAGTTCTGTACACCAAAGAGATCAAAGGAAAAGGAGAAGAACCTGTGTGTACAATTTATAGTAGCTCTTTTTTGGCAGCAAAGAATTGGAAATTGAGGGGAATGGGAAATTGGGATTGACAAGTTGTGGTACATAATTGCGATGAAATACTACTGTGATATAAGAAATGAGTGAGGCACTTTCCAAAAAACCCGGGAGGACTTACATGAACTGACTCAAAGTGAAATGAGCAGAATGAGGAGAATGCCATACACAGTAAAAGCAGTATTGTATGATGATCAACTGTATCACACAGCTGTTCTCAGCAAGATAGTAATCCAAGACCATTCTAAAGGACCCACATCCAGAGAAAGAACTGATGAAGTCTGAGTACAGACTGAAACATACTTTTCTTACTTTCTTTTTTATTCTTGTTTTTTAAGATCTACATTTTCTTTTGCAGTATGGCTAATACGGAAATGTTTTGCATGATGATACATGTATAACCTTTATCAAATTGCTTGCTTTTTCAAGGAGAGAAAAGGGGAGGAAAGGAGAGAGAATTTGGAACTCAAAATTTTAAAAAATGAATATTTAAAATTTTTGCTTACATGTAATTGAGAAAAAATTAAAAAATTAAAAATTAAACAAAAAAAAGAATTACAGTCATCAAAAATACATTTTAAAACAAATTCACAGACCTCAGGTTAAAATTCCTGCCAGACTAAGCCTCTCTTGTTGAAAATTCCACACTAGTAACATTTGTTTCCCATGGCATGGTTTAGCTTATGATGGGTGCTATAGTATCTCTGTCTTTGTGTTCAGTCCAATTGAGGGTGAAATGAAGTAGGACAACCCACAAAAATGGTTGGGATCCTCAAGTGTATATTCCAAGCATTTTGGATAGGTAAAGTTTGATTACTCCACTTGCTTTTTAAAATTAAGTTATTTCAATTAAAAAAAAAGATTCCAATTTTAATTTCCAATTAAAAAAAAAAAGAAGTCATCTGACTTCAAGATCTGGGTTTTTCTAGGTGCCTTTAGCCGGGTTTGGAATTTGGCATCCTCTTGTGTCTCTCTGGTTGCACTGTGCTTTCAAGGGAGGGGAGGATCCCCATAACAACCAATCCCAGAAAGAGAAACATGCAAGTTGCTTATCAAAGGAGTCCATGGCCTGAGATGACAGGACATGATGATAGGGCAGGGAGGTCCTGACTGCTTTGAGTAGTTTGAGTCTAGAGGGTGACTCTGATGCATACACTAATTATCTGAGTCACAGTCACAGGGGAATGACTATATAGGAAATAATCAGGGGCATTAATTACCCCAGGCACATTTATACATCAGCTTCCCTGGCTTGCAAAGTTTACAAGCATAACCTCATTTGATCCTCATAACAGCCCTGTGAGCAGATACTCAGGGTGTTATCATCCATATAAGGAAAGTGAGAACCAGAGACGCTATGTGACTTCCCTATGGTCACACAGTAGGTATTGGGTAGAGGTACAGTGGAGACCCAGATCTCTCCTGATTCCAACAACCCTGCTGTTCCATTAGAACTCAAGACAACAGTCAATGTTATAGGCCTGTGGTATTAGAAGTAATTATAAAAATACTTTACCTTGAAATAACATTTTATGAACTACAAAGCACTCTTACATATGTAAGTACATATGTTTTCACTTCATACTATTTCACTAGTACAATATCTTCATTTAATAGATGAGCAGAATTGAGACTTAATTACAATAACTGAGGCTTAATAATAATTTACATTTTTATCATGTTTTAAAGTTCATAGAGATGAAGCATAGCTTATTGGATAGAGTACTGGATCCAGAGTCAGGAAGACCTGGGTTTAAATCTAATTCTCACCAGCTATACTTTAGTCATAAAGTCTTTGACTCAGGCAACTAAGAGCATAAGCTTTGCAGGTAGATAAAGGAAGCTTCCAGGTTGGTGAAATCCCAAGTCCGTGTTGCATTGACCTCTTCAGGTTTACAAAGCATTTGCTTCACAATCACCTGGTGGGGTAACAGTGTAAATATTTTCTTTTGGTTTGGAGTTATACTGTCATTGGTGTGGGAGCTCTCAGTGAGGAAACTCCCTCTTTTAAATGAGAACAGCAATAGTTCTGAAATTTAGCATCTTAGAGAATTGTCTGGGGACACTAAATGATTTGCCAAGTATCACATATCCAGTATAGTATGTGTTTGGTGGGACTCGAACCTAGATCTTCCTTACTCAGAAGCTAGATCTTCTGCCATTATTCCATATTACCTATTAAATATCAATATTCTCAATTTTTTAGAATTTAGAAACAATTCTTGAGATGTTAAATGATTTGCCCACAGCCATATAATTTATAGATAAACAAGAGTCCTAGTAGCAAATCCAGGTCTAATGACTCCAAGACTAGGACTGGTAAATGAATTGAATGGGTGAGTGGGTAAATGAATGAAAAAGCATATTACGTCCTTATGATGTACAAGTCACTTTGCTAAATGCTGAAAATGCAAAAATAGAAAAGCAAGCTAGTCCTTGCTCTCAAGGTGCTCACATTCTACAAAAGAGAGACAATATATGACTTCAGCTGCGAGTCAGATGGAAAGGCTGTGTGGCTCTTCGAGGGAATCCACAAAGCACATGGTAAAGCATCTTTTTAATGACTTGTCCATAGTAAGTGAAGGAGCTTGAATTCAAACCTAGGTCTCCTCTACCTCCTTTTCTATGGCTATAAGGCCACAAGCAATTGTTTCCCATCATTGGCATCTGTGGAATGGATGGCTTGGCTTATTTGCTTTTATTTATCAGAGCAGAAAAGAGTGGTACCATGTAGAAATGTGGTCACAACCCCAGTTCAGAGGCAAGAGCCTCAAGACCCAAAGGCATGAAGAGAGCTCTAGGCAGGTGGCTTTGGAGCTGACACCGAGGATACCAAAGGTAGGGCAAGGAAGCTGATGGAGGCCAGACTCAATGGGTGGAGTTTATATGGATGGGTTTGGACTCTACTTCAGGGTGTGTGTGTGTGTGTGTGTGTGTGTGCGCGCGCGTGTGTGGGGCTGCAAGGGCAACACTTTCCAGGCTTGGCTGCCTTTTTCCCTTCAGGACATTGTTCTTGAGGTCAGAATCACAGTCACCCTACTTTCCCGGAATCTATTAGACAAGCAGCTTCAAAACCAGAGTGGAGATGGGGGGAATCGGATCCATACTGGCTGTTAGGGATGTCTGAGGTGTGTTTGCAAAACTGGCTTCCTCTCCAGCATCTCCCCTTTTAAGGGCCTCTTTCTGGTAGTTATCACCTGGAGGACATAGTCCTGTATTTCCTGGGTCTTTCCTGGCAATAAATGCACTTGAAATATACCCTTGGAACTAATTTTTTTAGGAGCATGAGAGAGAATCTGTGAAGCTCCAGACTCTGTAGTTAGGAATCACAAGAATCAGCTGTAACCATGCCGAGGATGAATTCAGTTGGATAATGGGGGAGAAAGTAGGGAGGCCCCACAAAGGACCACCTAGACTCTTCATGTCCCTAGGGCAGGGTTCTTAACTTTGTGTCATGAACCCCTTTGGCATTCTGGTGAAACGTGTGGACCCTTTTTCAGAATTTTTTTAATGAATATGATAAAAATATAAGATCTCAAAGGGCACTAATTATAGTAAAATGAAAAAGAAATTTTTTTGTATTCAAATTCATGGACCTCCAGAAATCTATCATGGACTCCTTGGGGTTCAATGGACCTCATGTAAGAATTGCTGACCTAGGGGGTTGCTAGAACTTCAGAGAGTCCTTACAAACCCCTACCTTTGGGTTAATGGAAAAGGCATCTAGAGAGAGGGGCGCTGAAGTGATGGTACCCCAGAAGGGTGGCAGTCCAGGAGCTATGGGGCTAGATCTGAGGAAGAGGTAAGGCACTGGAAGGAAGCACATGATTTGTTAAGTAATAGAGCCTGATTTTGAACCCAGGCTTTCTGACTCTGAAGCCAGGGCTGGTTAGTGACTCAAATGAATGAATGGATGAAAAATCATATATTAAGTGTGTATTATGTACAGAGCACTGTGCTGAGGATACAAACAGAAAAACCCTTCTCTTCCCCCTGGCAACCATGGGCTACTTAAGGCTCTGGATTAAGTCCAATTCAGAAGTCTAAGGCCCTATTAATTTTGGATGCATCTGGTCCAAGACAAAACATTAGTGCTTAGACATTATCTGCTGCTGTGGTTTAGAAAGAGCACTGGACTCCAAGCCAGGAGATCTGGGTTTGTATTTCAGCTGTGCGCCCAGTAGGATATCAGGTAAGTCATTTCTGTTCTCTGGGTCTATTTCTCCATCCCTTACAGTAGGATCGTAAGGCCTGTCTTGTCTTTCTGGGCTATTATGAGGACCAAATAAAACAATGTACGGGATGTGTTTGATCACCATCCTCTATGTGAATATTTGCTATTACTAATGTTATTGATGCAAAGAAGCTTTCATTAGGGTTGCTGCAAGGAAAGTGCTTTGAAAACTTAAGAGAAATGTGACACAAGTCCATCGATAAACATTTATTAAACACCTACTATGTGCCAGGAACTGTGCTATATTCTGGGGATACAAAAAGAGGCAAAAGCAGCCCTTCCCCTCAAGGAGTTTACATAATCACTACCATCATCCTCCTACCTAATACTACCCTCATTATTCAGATAAGGGAAGTGAGTCCCAGAGAGGTAAAATCACTGGCCCAAAGATTAACAGCTAGTTAGTGATAGAACTGGGTCTTCTCACTCCCAGTTGAATGTGGTTTGAGATGCACAGGGAATTCAGGGAGAACAAGC
The DNA here is from genome assembly GCA_028658325.1 of Potorous gilbertii. Classification (NCBI taxonomy): domain Eukaryota; kingdom Metazoa; phylum Chordata; class Mammalia; order Diprotodontia; family Potoroidae; genus Potorous; species Potorous gilbertii. Next base: position 155,249 of record JAQQSK010003763.1, read on the forward strand.
ACCTCTGGTGTGAGAGCTGCTGAGCCCTTTTCAGGGTTGCTCGTCCACCTTTGGTGTCCACCTGACAATCAGCTCTCACCTGTGTCTCCAAGAAGATGCAGTGTGCACAGTGGTCACACCCTGATCAGCAGACTAGCTAAGCCAAGTTGAGGGTAATTGCCAAGCTTCAAACCTATTGGTGAATTAGGGGGATGTTACCCCAAGCACACAAAGACTTCTTATGGCAGAATGGGTAGATAGAACAATTTATTCCAACAGCCATGAAGGTGGCAGTGGAACTAAGTGCTGTGGAGCACTTAAAGCTTGGTCAGACATTGAAGATGCCAAGGTCTTCCATTCTATCTTGGACCATTGCCAGTCATCTTGATTTTTGTTTTGTGACTGAAGTTTGATGACGCTAGAGAAAGAATGATACTGACAACTTTGCGCAACTCTGCCTCATTTAAGTCTAATTCATGAGCAAGTCAAGTCATCACCCTGTTATGTCATTGGTTCTCTTTGAGAACACACTAAAGTGTTTTTAACACTGCTTCCCTTCTTCCATGGCTTTCTCTTTGACCTGGAAACTCTAGAGTTTTAAAATATTTCTGAAAGTTTTCATTTTATAGTTTTTTTTCAGGAGATGCCCAGTGGCTTCTTTCTACTTCCCCTTTACCCTCTTGTTCTAAGAGACCTGGGCAATTTCTTTTATGATTTCTTGAAATATGATGTCTAAGTTATTTTTTTTGTAGTTCATGGCTTTCAGGTTATCCAATAATCCTTAGACTATCTCTCCTTGATCTATTTTCTAGGTGAGCTGTATTTGCTCTGAGATACCTTACATTTCCTTCTTTTCTTTTGACCTTTTAAAAAATATTTATTGCTATTTCATTGAGTTGTTAGCTTCCATTTAGTTAATTCTGAATTTCAGGGAGTTTTTTCTTGGATATGATTTTGTACCTCTTGTTCCAAGTGGTTAAAATTTCCTTTCCATTTCTTTATTCTATAACTCACTTCTTTTCCTATTTTTTCCTCTAGCACTCTCACTTCTTTTTAAAGATAACTCTTTAGCTCTTTTTAAAAATTCTTGATTTATTTCTTCCAGGAATTCTTGCTGGACTTGTGTCAATGCTGTATTTTTTTTTAAGGTTTTGTTTGTAGATTTTGGAGTCATGCTTTTCTTTCGGGTTTGTGTTTGGAGCTTCCCTGTCACCATACTATCTTGTTATCATGTGATTCTTTTTTGGTTTGCTTGTAATTTCAACTTGCTTCTTGACTCCGTAGTTGACTCCACACTTCTGTGGAAAATGCTTGGGTAAAGTTTTTGTCTGGGCCCTTCTGCTACTTTCCTGGGGTATTGAATGCTGTACTCTTCCAGGATCTTAGGGATAGTTTGGACTAAGCACCTTTAAACTTTTAGTGCTCCTAGTGATCTGATTCAGTGCTCACTGCCCTTCTGGTCTGAACTCATCAAGTTCCTAACCTGGGTTTGTGTCTGGGCAGCTTGCTTTGGGCCTCTCTCTGAGTGGAAGTTCCAGTAGACTACTGTTAGATTCATCCATGATCAGCCAAATGGAAAGCTCTGTAGCTCAGAGTAATATATCGACGGTGCCATAGATTCCTGAGAATGGTCTGAGATTCCTGTCCTGGGTATTCTATATTGCACTGTAGATTTCAAAGTAGACTGGAGGCTAAAATATAGTCCTTGCTCTGCTTTTGGAGTCAGAGTCAAACAACTCCTAGTTGCCTCTGAACTTGCTTCTTGCTTGATATACATCCTAAAGACCGCTCCTCATCCTGGCATGCCACACTTAGGTGCAGGTTCCCTTTTCATTGTGCCCTGGATCTGTGACTCAGAACTGGTCATGAGCAAACAGTTGGCATTCATTCCCACACCCTGAATTAATTTTGCTCTGGTGCTTCTTGTCCTTGTTCATGGCTTTGGTCCTCTTTCAGGTCCTGAGTACTGGAGCAATTGCTTGACCTTCTGCTTCTGGTTAGACCCTGTACTCAGTATTCAAAGACCTCTCTGTCTATCTCCTTATGCCAACCTGAGCTAGAAAAAGGACTGTGATTTTTCTCTTGGATTTCCTCATCAGGACTCAGTCTGATCCATTTTCTAGATTGGTGGAGAGGAGTTGTGTTAGAGGAGCTGGACTATAATTCTTCCTGTTATTCCATCATCTTGGCTCCCCTCCTATGACTTTCTGAGGAGCTTATATTCTTCCTTACTCACCATGAAGGCTAAACTTCCCTTTTGGCTGCCCAAACAGCAGAGTCACTGGGAATTTGTAGCTCAGTTTCAAATTTATAGGGTGCCAAGTATAATGGGTTCTGACAGCATGGATAATCTCTCCATCTGTATTAAAAAAAAAACCCAGAGGAACTAGTTTGTTAAAATAGGAAGCCACCATGTGTCAGCTTGGAATGAGATCTTTCCTCACTCTCCCTTGACTCCTGCATGTTAGCCTGTGCAGGAGATGCCTCACACTACAGTTCCAACATCTGTGCTTCCCTATTCTAGAGTGATGTCCAGCACGCCAACAGCTTCAAATGGAGTGTTCAATATGTGGTTTATAGTACTTGCCATGGGCACAAAAATTCATGTGTAGAGAGCCTTGCCAAACAAAACTGGTTCCTGATTTACACATCCTACTGAAGACCTAGCTTTCCCTGGCTCTCAAAACAGCAGGTCTATTCATAAGATTTTAGAGCTGGAAGGGACATTATAGGTCATCTGGTTTAACTACTTTATTTTACAGAGGAAAAAACTGAGCTCTAGAGAAATAAAGTGTCTGACTCAAGGTCATTGGGTAGATCCAGGATTTGAAGCCAGATCTTTTGACCCCCAAATTAGCATCCTTTCCAGGTCAAGGAGCCAACCATTCAGTCCTGGGCTCTCTTCTTGATTCCTGACAGTTACACAGTGAAGGACTCAATTCATGTACCTACACTATTGAAGGTCTTGTGTTAGCTGCTCTACCAAAAGATGAGGTCTCTGTCATTAAAGAACTTACAGTCTAGAGACATAAGACACAAAGAACTATAGGACCCAGCAAGATGAGTTCAGTACTAAGTGCTGGGAGAGGCTTATTAGTTAGCCCAGTTCAGGGAAATACTGAAATGACACCAAACTGAATAGTCTGGAGATCTGACAGGTGAAGTGATTTATCAAGATCACCTAGCACTGATAGCCAGAGCTATTCACTGTTACTTTTAACTCTGGCAATTAGTCCTCTGAATTAGAAGCTCACACTCTCCCCTTTACGGTGTTGGCTTCTTACTCTTTGTGGTGCTCAGTCTATAGAAGTACCTACATTTCTTTTCCTTTATAATTGTCCTTTGTCTCCTACAGGAAAGTATTTGATCTATTTTTCCCCCAGGGACCTGATCTGAGATAAACCAGAGATAGATCTTGGCTTCCCAAACACATTCAGTCATTTTCAGTCATGTCTGACTCTTCATGATCCCATATGGGGTTTTCTGGGCAAAGGTTCTGGAGGAGTTTGCCATTTTCTTCTCCAGTTCATTTTACAGATGAGAAAGTTGAAGCAAGCAGAGTTAAGTGACTTGCCCAGGGTCACACAGCTAGCAAGTGTCTGAAGCTAGATTTGAACTCGTCTTCTTGCCTCCAAACTCAGTGCTCTATCCACTGCATCACCTAACTGCCTCTCTCCTTCTCTTTTCACTTTAAGCAGGTAACTAAACCTTTTTGATTGTCAGATTCCCCCCATCAGTCAAGTTTATGTAGGGTGTGTGTGTTTGTCCTTCGTTGCTGAAGAAGACCATGCCATTAGAGAAATAATGACATGACTTGCAGTTGACTTTGAGTGAGGGAGGACTGTGCAAGCCTCAATTCTCCTCCAGAGAAATCTGAATCTAAAGATCAGATATTCACCAGTTGGGGTTAAGTGACTTGCCCAAGGTCACACAGCTAGTGAGTGTCAAGTGTCTGAGGTGAGATTTGAACTCAAGTCCTCCTGACTTCTGCACTTGGTGCTCTATCCTCTGCACCACCTAAATGCCCCTTAGGTAGGTAGAAGGGGTTGAGGGGGAGGAGAGAGAAGAGAAGAGAGAGAAAAGATGCCATCCCTATATAAATCTAGGGCATCATTGGGGCTAGGAGGATGGGTCTGGAGGACCCCTGGCCATGGTGTCTTTCCCTTAGATTCTCTGTGGGTAGAATTTATCTTCCATTGTTTGGGGTGGGGGAAGTAGGGCTTAGATTCTGCTTCTGCTCCAGCTCCTTAAAGTCATAACTCCCATCTCAAATGCTGAACTCTCTTCTTATTAGAAAGTCTTCACCTGGAGAATGGAGGTCTTTTAACTCTATACATTCTTGACTTTCGTTGCCACGCTTGCTGGGGCTGGGGGGAAGGATGGGGATAATTTGTCATTTGTTTGTTCTAGGGACACAGTGACAATCTGTTGAGTAAGACCAGGCTGGGTACAGCATGTATGCTGACTGGATGTCATTAGCAAAGGTTAAAGATCCTCGGATTCAGAGAAACTAGCTAGAGAGTTTAGTCCTTACCCTGAGTGAAAATTTCCATGATGTATGTTTTCTCTAGGACAGACATCCCAGAAAGAATAAGGGTTGGTGCCAATTAACCTCAAAGAAGCTGGGGTTATGGAAACAGGCCATATAACAAGCTCAGTTCTTCTCAACTCTGGCACTTTGCATGGGTGAGTGCTGGACATTGATTGAGGTCACTCTTCTTTAGACCTCCACGTGGTGTTTGCCTGAAGTAGCTGTTGCCAAAGGCATAGGTCACTGGGATATAAAGCTGAACGTTTGCTCCTTAGGCCCAGAACTGGTATTTTGACAGGTGAGAGGGAAGGTTGGTGTCCCTGCATCTTAGGAGAAAACCATCAAGGCAGGTGGTTATGGTAAAGAAATGGGGGCAAGGACTAGGAAATTGGGCCCCAAGTACTTTCTTTCCTTTTCTCATGCCTCAGCTTCTCCATCTGTGAAATGGGAGACTGGTTAAGAGGACAGATGAGTAAATGGCACAAGGAGAGGCCCAGCTTTTCATCCAGATCTTTCTTTTCTTGGGGCTCCTACCTATGTAGGATATTTTACAAAATGAGTCTTTTCTGTGTCAGTAAGACATTGGGACATCTTCATCCCTAGGAAAAGTCCTCTTCCTTTCCATCATCGGTTCATGATGTTCTCCTCCCAGAACCTTAGCTCTGGAACGGGAATTCGGAGTAAACTCCAAGGCTTGTGCCCCTGGGAAGGGTTACAAGCTCTGTGGAAGAGCTCTGGGGCTAGGTCATCTTGCAGGTCCCTTTCTGCTCTAACATTCGATGATTCTTAGTTCCTCCATCCCCCACCCCACCCCCACTTCTGACTCCATTTACTTTTCCTCCTTCTCAGGGTGGATCATGGCAGTGATAACAGCAGTCTTGGCCTGGGTTCTGGCCCTCCTCTCAGGTGGGTGCTCCTTTCTCTGACAACAATGATGGCATGAGGTACATTTGGGGTACCAAGCTCAGATGCCTCCTGTCCTCCTCTGCTCCCTGCCCCCCCTTCTATTGGGCACCCCCTCTCCAAATGACCTTGTATTAACTTTGTTTCTATAGTCTACATATTCTCATGTCTCTCCTACTAGACTAAGCTCCTTCAGGGCAGAGAGTCTTTCACTTCTGTCTTTTTATGTTCTAGGTTTAGAGACTATCCATGGGTGGTTCATACACCAGATTGTAAACTCCTTGAGGGCAGGGACCATCTTTTGCCTCTTTTTGTATCCCCAACACTTAGTGCAGGGCCTGACCTGCAGTAGGACCTTAATTGATTGATTATGTATGACTAGGTCTGTACCCAAGGGTCTTCGAGTCAGAATTGAGGGGCAAGATCTAAAGATTTTCAAGTGAGAACTTCACTTTGACTTCCATGGATCCAAGTCATTGGAAGTGAGCTCAATTCAGCTAACTATCCAGCTTGGATAATGAACCTCTCCTAGTGCTTTGTAACATTCTTTTGTTCTAGTGGTTGTGTGCTTCACATAAGGGGTGTGTGTATGTGTGTTTTATTTCCCCGACTAAACTGTACACTTCTTGAGGGTGGGGACCATGACTTTGAATCTCTACCTCCTGAACATAGTGGATACCTTAACTGTCAGGATACAAGAAGAGATCACAGGAGTGAGCTTTGGGTTGCTAGGCTTGGAGAGAACACTGGTGGAAAATCAGAAGGCCTGGTTTCAAATCCTTACTGCCACTTATTAGCTCTATGACCTTGGACAAATCCCTTCTTCTAATCTAAGCCTCAGTTTCCTTCTCTGTAAAATAAGAGGGTTGGACTAGACCTCCCTCCCAGGACTTCAAGGGAAAAGGGATGACATTAAGGGATCCCTACTGTGTCCCCTCTTCCCCAATCTATTTTCAATTCCACTTTCTCTACAGTGTCAACAACAGCTAAGGAGCACAAAGGCTTCTGGGAATACTTCAGCCAGAGTGGCTGGGAGAAGGGCCGGATAGAACAGATCGAGCAGCAGAAGCTCAGCAAGGAGTTCCTGTGAGTGACCAGGAGCTCCACTAAGTTAGGGTCAGATGGCAGAGGGGGGGAGGAGGAAAGGGAGTCCTTGATAGCTACATTGAAGATCCCCCAATGGTATAGCTGAACGTTGTTTCTCATCTTGCCCACCTCTCCACTGCTGGTTGATTTTCAATTTGTTTTATTCTCCACTTTCAAGTCAACCTCTTAGGTCAAAGTAAATCTCCTTCACCACCTAAGGCTAATGAACAACCTAATTTTCTCTGTCATCTCTCTCTTATCACTCTACCCAAGTGCCTAGACTTAGATCAATCACATTATAGGTGGTAAATTCTCAGTTCTCAGGGGCTGAGATCTTATTAAGCTCTGACCACACAACTTTCCCTTCCCCACTAGACTCAGTGTAATAATATTGGCTTGCATGGTTCAAGGAGTTGAACAACCAGTATCTCTGTATCAGATCATCAGCAGCTATGACAGTGAGAAGAAAAGAAAAAGAACAAACTCAGAGGGTTGATGCATGCGTTTATATGTATCCATGTATGTGCTCTCCAAAAAACTTTGGGCTGGGGAGTCTGATGAGGTTCAAATTGGTTCTGGAATCATCTTCCTCTTCTGCTCAGTATCATAGTCTCCTTAGGGGAATAGATGAACTTGAGGTCGGGTATATGTACATATATTAGGGAAATCCAGAAAACTAGCAATCTGGGCCAGTATATCTTTGCATCCCTTCTCCCCAGGAACCTGAAAGCCAATATTGAACAAGATATCAGTAATGTGGACTCTTTCTTAGAGAAGCTAGAGCCCTTGACTGGACAGGGAAAACCTCCTTTGCTTTTTCTGGATTCACAACAGCTGCAGCATCAACTACACACGGAGTTGGAGGAGGTGAGGACCAGGCTGGCACCTTATACCAAAGAGGTACATGAGCGTGTGGGCTGGAATCTGGAGGGGTTGAGGAGGCAGCTCCAACCCTATACAGTGGAGCTGATGGAGAGACTGGCCCTAGGGGTTCAGGAGCTGCAAGAACAGCTGAAAATGGTTGGGGAGGACACCAAGAACCAATTGCTGGGGGGTATGAATGAGGCCCGGGATCTGCTTCAGAAATTTCAAAACCAAGTGGCTCATCACACTGGGAGGGTAAAAGCACTGTTCCACCCCTATGCTGAGAGCCTGGTGACAGGAATTGGGCAGCATGTTCAGGAACTGCATCGCAATGTGGCTCCACATGCTGCCACCAGCCCAGCTCGCCTCAGTCGCTACATCCAGGCTCTCTCAAAAAAACTGACCCTTAAAGCCCAGGCCCTACACACTCGCATCCAGGACAACTTGGACCAGCTACGGGATGAGCTTACTGCCTTTGCTGGGGCCAGGGAGGATGAGAATGTGGGAGGGTTAGGGCAAGATTCCCAGCTATCCTCAGAGTTGACAAAAGAGGTACATCAGCGGCTGGAGGCCTTTCGTCTTGATACCTTCCAGGAGATTGCTGATTTCACTAGAGCCATTGACCATGAAACAGAGGAATTGCAACAGCAGCTGGCTCCACCTCCCTCTGCCTACAATGCCTTCTCTCCAGATCAGCTAGGGGATGATGGGGACAGGAAGGTCCTGGGAGAGCTAAGATCCCGCCTTGATGCTCTCTGGGAAGACATTCATTATAATCTCCAAGATCAGGGGCATGGCTTGTCTGGGACTCCCTGAAGACCTTCCCTAGGCCTCAGGACCTTTTGCCCCATCTCTTCCTCTAGGGAGTCCTCAAAACCCAAATCTCCAGCATTCACTCCCTTTGTTGGGACCAAAGGTGGCTGACTCCAAGCAAGACACAGACAAATCCCAATGTCTGAGGCTATGGTCTCAGACTAGAAGGTTGCCCTCACCTGTGGGATAGGCATCCTTTCACGTGACTCTCTTGTACAGATGTATTTCAATTGCCAGGTTTGGCAAACCCATGTTTTCCATCTCCCCACCTATGAATCAAGAGTGGTGTCTCAGCCAAGGGAGCAGTTACAAAGGCCACTTGAAGATTTCTGCTTAGCTGCAAGCCTGCTTGCTAGGCCTCTGGTTGATGGGTGTTGCTTAGGTAGGATCATCTTGGATTAGGGTACTTGCCTCTAGCCAACTTCTAGCCATTGCTGATCCATAGGGCTGACCATGCCTTTAATGAAAGTTGCTGCTGTATGGGGAACTGAAGGGAGAAGAGAATGGTGTATGTATGTGTGCATGTATGTATGTATGTATGTGTGTATGTAGGTTTGTATGTATGTATGTATATGAGCCCTGATGGGTTTAAAGCTGATTAGCAAGGGCCATGTTCCTGTACATAAAAGGATCTGGGATATTTCAAAGACATCTGAAGCTGGACTTCTGTCACTGAGTCCCTGCTAAGCTGCCTGAGACTAGTTAACTTTTTTAGTTATGGACTGCCTTCTTATGATGTAAACTTATTTTTTTTTCATGTTGTGAGTTTTGTTAATACATGAATACACTGAAATTATCAGTCTCTCCTCTTCTCTGCTCATCCCCTCTTACTCCTAGGATTGTACATTTATTTATTTATTTTTAATACTTTAAAAAAATTTTCCCCAGGTACACGTAAAAATGATTTGTAACATTCATTTTAAAAACTTTGAGTTCCAAATTCTCTCCCTTCCTCCGCCCCATATTGAGAAGGCAAGCAGTTCAATAAAGTTTATACATGTGTAGTCATGCAAAATATGTCCATAATACTAGGATCATTAATTTAGTGTGGAAAAGATATTAGAGATAAACTAGTACAATGCTGTCATTTTACAGATATGGCAACCGAGGCCTAGAGAATTGTGACTAGCTTTGGCAATGGACAAATATTAAGCAGGGATTCTGATCCCAAAAACAGTGCTCTTCCCATTGTACCATAATGTTTCTCTCGTTTCCCCAAGAGCACCTTTTACGTCAGAGTGGTCTGACACAGGTTGGCTGGACTATCCAGGGCCTTCAGTCTTGACTGAAGCCATCTCTTCTCCTGCTGTTCATTGTGGTTATTTCAATAAAATCCTATTAGGGAATAAAAAAAAGCCTTTATTAGGTGATTACCACACCCCAACCACTGTACTAAGACTTGACATCATTTTATATCAATCAAGTCAATCCCACAGGAGCTGTACTCCCCAGACATTGATGCTAGGGCTGCTGTTGAATGAAAGCAGCATCTTCCATCACTGCTCTCCTCAGCAACATAGACTGCCTATTTCTCTATACCCTGACTGTATCTTGTGCAGTCTTTTGGTGTCTGTCCCCTTCCTTCATCTCACTGGTGCTTGTATGCCCCTCTCAACATTCTTAGCTTCTTATGTGTCCCAGAACTAGAGATTAGAAGAGGAATTTGGAGGTCATTTTACATCTATTCTCATCCCTCACTCTAGAGATGAGCAAACTGAAGCCCCAGAGGGAAAGTGCTTGATGTCACCTAGCTCCCTAGGCAATGTGGATGAGCTCTGACTAGAACCCAGGTCTCTATCTGGTACTCTAAAAAGTCACATTGCACCTTCTCAAAACGCTCTTCAAATCCTTCCCCCACCTGCTCCTAGCTTCTGCTCAAGACCATCATTGTGGTCCTTATAGGTCAACTTGAAAGCAATTATACTGGTGGAGGGAAGCAAAGATGTAGACAGCAGCCCCAGCTTCCCTTTCTTCAGAGCAAAAGCATCCCAGTTTTTTTTTTTAATACACTACAATATCAAAAGTGAATGTGTTTGGGACACATGAATAACTTATTTTTTTTTATTCTTGGACCAGATCTGGGATTTCATTGGGGTGAGGAACTTCCAGGCAGGAGACTCCCTCTACTGATACAGAATGGGAACAGGAATATTCTACAAATACTTATATAATTATTAATTGATCCAGACTTGCCAGTATGCCACCTGGTGGCATTTGGTTTACTATGGTAGGTGCAGTTAGGTGCATTAGACCCACTGACCTACTAATTCATTGGAGGAAGCTAGTTAAGCAAAACATTTAAAAAAATTTTACTGACAGTTTTTGATGGGCTACACTAGAGGATAAAATGATTGGGCCCTAAATTCCATTTCTGGATCCTTTATTTCAGATTGAATTCTTCCATATATTAGTATCTAGGGGCTTCTGGCTCCCAGAAGAAATTTGTCGACCATTCTCTCAAATTAAACCTCAAACTACCCCAGAGAATCTGAACTTAGTCACTTTCAATAGTACCTACTAAGGGCCCTGGCAGGTAGGGAGCAGAGATAGAAAAAGTTTGTTCCAGTGGAATAACGAAGGGAGATGTTACTTGCTAACGTCTGAATTTTGCTTCAGACACTCACTAGTTGCCAACTATGAGTAAATCTTAACTTCTTATTTTCAGTTTCTGTATCAATCAATCAATCAATTGATCAATCAGTCAATTAACAAGCATTTATTAAGTGACTACTATGTGCCAGGCACTGCACTATGAACTGAGAATATAAGTCTGAAGAATGAAGAAAATCTCTTTTCAAAATGACCTTCTATTCGATTAGAGAAAATAACAAATACAAACACACATAATATATATGTATATACATATATGTATATATCCTCATGATGTAAGCTTATTTTTTTATGTTATGAGTTTTGTTAATATATGAACACACTGAAATTATCACTGTCTTTCCTCTTTTCCACTCATCCCTTCTTACTCCTAAGATCATAAATTTACACATACACATATATACATACATACATACATGGTTGTCCTTTCTTTTCGAAGAGGACCACAGTGACATCACCATGATAAAGAGAAGTTTCAGTGTGTCTGACTGTGGCTGATCAGACCAATATGAGCTCGGAATGCCCTACTACAGGTTGGGCACTGATAGGCCATATGAATATTTGGGGTGGTTACTCCAAATTTGCGCATCCTATGATTACTTTGTGCTGCCTCAATTTTGCTTTGCTCATACAGCACAGCACCTTTTCTGATGTGGGCATGCCATGCTGAGTGGTCCTGTGCCAGTGTCTCTCATGTTTCACAGTCAAATCCAAAGTTCCTGAGAGAGATCTTGAGAGTGTCCTTGTATTGCTTCTTCTGGCCACAGTGTGATCACCTGCCTGATGTGAATTCTCCATAAAATAGTCTTTTTGGCAAGCATATATTTTGCATTCGAACAATGTGTTGTATATGTGTGTGTGTATATATATATATATACATATATATATATATTATTTTATGGAGAACTCACACAGGGCAAGTGTCCACATGGTGGTCAGAGGAAGCTTTACAGGGATACTCTCAAGTTCTCTCTTAAGAACTCTGGAATTGATTGTGTGACATGGGAGACAATGACATAGAACCACTCAGCATGGTGTGGCCACATCAGAGAAGGTTCCAAGCTCTGTGAGCACAGCAGAATTGAAATAGCTTAAGAGAAACGCAAGATGCACAAACTCAGAGAATCTACCCCAAATGTTCATGCGGACTATTTGTGCCTGACCTGAGGTAGAACATTCCAAGCTCATATTGGTCTGATCAGCCATAATCAGACACACTAAAACTTAATTCCAGCATAGTGATGTCATTTTGGTCCTCTTGAAAATTAAGGAAAACAACCAACGAATCAAAACACAAATGTAAAGTTGATAAATACAAAAAAAAAATACCAAGTAGTACAAATTAGTTGAATGCAAGGTAGTTTGTGAGGGAGGGTCCTAGCAGCAGGGGGATCAGGAAAGACTGCATAAAAAAATATGGTGCTTGAATTGCATTTCCAAAGAAGAGAGGGCCCTTATGAGGCAGTAGTAAGGGGGTGTGCATATCTGGTATAGGGTCCAGAGCAAATGTACAGAGGTAGGGGATAGATGTTATTGTTGGTTAAAAAGGAAGTCAGTTTATGTTTGGGTTACAGGGTAGGGGTAGGAAAGTAACGTCCAGAGAAGCTAAATTGGTTGGGGCTAAGTTGTGTAGAACTTTGATAGCCTAACAGAGGAGCTTATATTGTACCCTAGAACAGAGGTGTCAAACTTGAAGTGCACTGGGTTGCAAGTAGGCAGAAAAATTACTGGAACCAGATTAAAAATATAATTGAAAATGTTTAATAAAATAAATAAAAATACAATACAACATAATGTTAATTTGTGATTAACAGTAGATACAGCCCCAGGTCTAGTATCGCAAAGACCTGAATTTAAATCTGACCTCAGACACTTACTAGCTATGTGACCCTGGGCAAGCCACTTAACCCTGTTTGCCTCAGTTTCCTCATTTGTAAAATAATCTGGAGAAAGAAATGGGGAACCACTGCAGTATTTTTGCCAAGATAACCCTAATGATCATGAATAGTTGGATGTGGCTGAAATGATAACAACATCAGTATGCAGCCTAAAGGGATCTATTTCCATTTGAATCTGACACTACTGTACCTAGAGGGATTGGAAAGCCAATGGAGCTAATTAACCAGGGCAGTCACAGGGTCAGATCTGTCCTTAAGAAAAATTACTTTTGTGGCATTATTTAGGATGGATGGTGTGGAGAGAAACTTGAGACAGGGAGACTAAGCTGTTGTAATAATCTAGGAGAGAAGAAATGAAGTCCTGAACTAAGGTGGTGACTATGCGAGAAGAGAGATGGGGTTAGAAGCAAGAGATACTGTGGAAATAGAAATAACAAGACTTTACAACTTACTTGATGTGTGGATTGAGGGAGAGTGAAGAGTTGAGGATAATGCCAACATTATAAACCTGAGACACTAGAAGGATAGTGGTGGCATTAATAGAAACAGGGAAGTTTGAAAGAAGGGACGTTATTGAGGGAAAGACAATGAGTTTGGTTTTAGTCATGTTGAATTTGAGATATCTTTGAGACATCTCATGTGAAACATTCAATAGGTAATTGTTGATGCGGGAATGAAGCTCAGGGAAGAGACTGGGGCTTGATGTAGAGATCTGGGGATCATCTGTATAGAGATGATCATTAAATCCAGGGAGAAGATAAGTCCTAAGATAGAACCTCAGGGAATACCCACAGTTTGGGGATTTGACATGAATGATGAGCAACACAGGGCCAAGGACAAATTCCTGAAGGACTCCACTACAGACTAGCTCTAAAGATACTCATAATGATGAGTGTGGGTCATTCAACCAACTCTGAATCTATTTAACTGTAGTTTATATCTCTCCACAGGACCATAGATTTGGAGTTAAAAGGCGTGTTAGAGGTCATTTATTACAACTTCCTGATTTCACAGAAGAGGAAACTAATAGCCCAGAGAACTACTTGACTTGCCCAATATCACACAAAAGTTAAAGTGGCAGAGGTGGAATTTGAACCCAGGTCCTCTGACACCAAATCTAGCATTTTTTTCTTCTTATTATGATGTCTCTCCAAAATTGTCCATAAGGATGACATATGACTTTGATATTTTGATAAAATTCAATTATGGTGGGTCTAAGGAACCCCTGTAAGGTGTCCAGTAACTCTGTCAAGAAAGAAAAAAATTTGGCTGACGTTTTCTTAATAAAACATAGTCTTCTGAAAAAAATCAACATTTACTTATTTATATGATATGCTCACAAAATTCTCTTTAATAATATGTTCTGGAATTGTGCCAGGAATGGAAGTTAAGCTCATTTGTCAACAGTTTGACATCTTCCCTTTTTTGCAAAATTGGGAAAATATTTGCCTGTCTCAATTCCTATAGTACTCTATTGTTTCCTAGGATTATTCAAAAGATCATTTACAGGAGCTCTTTACTTATATCTGCCCTGGGACCAAAGTTCTTTCTGACCTGTTGGCTTGAAGAGGGCAACTAGTTTGACTCTTACTATCTCCTCTTATCTTAGGTATAAAATCCCTGTTAATCATTGATGATCTATTCTTTTCAGGTCAAGGATCATCCTTCATAGGACAGGGATACTAGACACACAAAAAGTGAAGAACTTCTGCCTTCTATTCATTTTGTCTGTTAGCATCTCATCTACCCTGATAAATAATTCTATAACAAATCCCTTTATTAAAATAAATTCAGGTGAGAGAGCATGCAGATCAAAGGACATCTGTTGAGTATGTATGTGTAATGTGTACTAGGTGCTAGGAATACAAAATAACACTTGACAGTCCTTACCTGTTACAGAGCTAACAATCTTCTGTGCAAAGTGTTTGGCCTATATCATATGTTTAATAAATGCTTGTTAAAAAATTGATGGTGGCATGTGCCAAATGTACACCGCTGAGTATAGAACCTGTACTTACTGTGATGGGATCAAAGGAGAGATCCAAAGTGTACAAAGAAAATTTAAGAAGGTAAAGAACACATTCTTTTAGCTGGGGGAACTCGGACAAGCTTCTGGAGTAGGTGGCATCCAAACTGAACTTTGAAGGAATGCAAGGATTCTGAAATGAAGAAATAAGGAAGCGGTGAATTCTAAGAATAAGGAAAGTACCTGAAAAAATCAAATCCATGTCAATCCAAGTTAACCCATGGTAGTTAATGAGGTTATCAAGAGTAAAAGAATATAGAGGGGAAGAAAAGGTCTAGGACAGAACCCTGGGAAATATCCATAGTTAGGGGAAATGGTATGAATGATGAGCAACACAGAACCAAGGACAAATTCCTGAAGGACTCCCCCAGAGACTATCTCTAAAGACACCTATTAATGACAAGAGGTGACATGAAGATGGGAGCTGGCATCCTGAGTTTGGGAAATAGCTGGTAGTTCAGTTTAGCTGAAACAAAGAGAAAGTACATGAGAGAGAAAAGTACAGAACAAACCAGGAGAGGTAGGTTGGTATAAATATCAAGCTAATGAGATAATGCCTGTAAGCATGTTGCAAGTCTTTAGGGCTAAGTCAATTATTGGGCTCATGGATTTTTGAGTTGGTTTAAAAAGTATGGGGCTGGAGGGAGAAGGGAGGACAAACATTTATGTAGCACCTACTATGTGCTGATCACTGTGCTAAGTTGCTTTACAAATATCTCATTTGATCCTTGCAACAACCCTGAGAAGATGGTGCTATTATCCTTATTTTACAGTTGAACAAATGGAGGGAGACAGAGTTTAAGAAACTTGCCTAGGGTCACACAGCTAGTAAATGTCTGAGGTCACGTTTGAACTCCAGTCTTCCTGACTCCCAGCCCCTGGCTATTTCTTGGGCAGCTAGGGGAGCTGGAGGTCATCTAGTCTTACCCCCTCATTTTACAGACGGGGTAACTGAGGTGAAGAGACTGAACCAAAGGAATAGGTGAGAAACAGGATTTGAATCCTGACCCTGAACTCCAAACCTACTCCTTTTTTGAATTTACAATGCTACACAGCAGGGAGAAGGTGAAGGCTTTCGAGTCAGTGATGTGGTCAGACCCACCCGTCCTTTAGGAAGCTAATTTTGGCAGCTCTGTGAAGGAGGGATCAAAAGAGGAAAGAAACTGGAGATAGAGGTATTAGTGAGGAGAATGCTTGCACAGCAGAGGCAAGAGGTGGTACAGGCCTGAATGGGGGTGGTAGCAATATGAGTGGAAAAGAGAGACTCAAGAAGTTATGCTAGCAGGACTTAACGAACCCTTTGACTTCAGAGAGCAGTGGGAGAAGTGAGTCAAAGCTAGCTGAAATCTGGAGTGTAGGTGACTGGGAGTGGGGGTGGAAGGAGAATGGAGTGCCTCAACAGAAACAGCCAAGGATGACAGGAGAAGCTGACATAAGAACAGATAATTTCAGTTAAAAAAAAGTGGTGCCTTGAGGTGACACCAGGACACCCGGATGGAGGTGTCCAACAAGCTGATGACAACGAGGGGCAGGAATTCGGAAAGAAATTAGGGCTGGACTTGGAAGATTGTCTGTAAAGGGGTCAAGCACACAGCGGTGATGGCTGAACCTGCGGCACTGGAGATGACCAAGTGACAGAGCAGAAAGGAGCGTGCCCAGGAGTCTGTGAAGATAGAGAACTGGCTTGAGAAGCGCGCTGGACACGGAGGGAAGCGGGTTTGCATCGCCCCTCCAACGCTTAAAACCAACCCTGGCACCGCGGGCAAATCACAAGCTCTGGGAGCCTGTTTGCTCTTCGGTAAAACAGGAGTAGGAGTGTCTGTACTACCTGCCCCTCCACGAGGGGTATCTCCATGAACTACCTGCCCCTCCACGAGGGGTATCTCCATGAACTACCTGCCCCTCCACGAGGGGTATCTCCATGAACTACCTGCCCCTCCACGAGGGGTATCTCCATGAACTACCTGCCCCTCCACGAGGGGTATCTCCGTGAACTACCTGCCCCTCCACGAGGGGTATCTCCATGAACTACCTGCCCCTCCACGAGGGGTATCTCCATGAGACCCTGCCTATACAACCCTTACGAACCTCGTGTTACAGCAATTTAAATGCCAGAGGATGAAGCCTGAGAAAGAAGAGGTTCCTGCCGCCCTCTCAGGGTTCCTTCCAGCAGAGGGGCCGGACTGCAAGCCGGCCTTGAGGCTTCGAGGCCCTCGGGGGCCGCCCTCCGACTCAGCCCAAGGCTTGGAGCCAGCCGAAGGGCCGCCCCTGAGGCCTCCGACCTCAGGCTCCGACGTGAGGATTAGGGCAGAGGGCTGACAGCTGTCACGGAACGTGGACTCCTCTAGGGATTTAGCCGAAAGGGAGGAGGTTTGCTTGAAACATCTGCAAGGGGGCAAGGCCGGGCAGACCAGTGAGAAAGAGCGCCGGAGGTCCGGGGGGGCGGGCACGGGAGCCACGGCTCCGGGGTCTGGGGGGATCCGGGGCCCGGGGAGGGCCGCTGACGGCCCCGGCTTCTCAAGGGGCGGGGCAGGGCCTGGCAGGCTCGGCCCGCGGCCTTGGGGAGAAAGGACAGCGGGGCGCGCCCAGGCTCGTGGGACCCCCCGAGGGGCCCCGCGTCCCAGGGGCGCCTCCTGGTCTCCCATCCGTGATGCTCTCCTCTGTAAGGCCTGGCCGACTGGAGGGTAAGAGCGGAGGACCGAGCAGGGGGCTCCGGGCGGGCGGGCACGAGATCGCCGGCCGGCTCGGGGTAGGGAAGACTCTGACCGGAAGGGAGGGGGGCCGCACCCTTTATTCCTGAGGGGGAGGTCGGAGGTGGGGGGAGGACACGGGTGGGGCAGAGGGGGCGGGGCAGGCGGAGGCCGGAGCGGGAAGGAACCACTTGCGATACCGTGGGGTGGGAGAGAATAAGGGAGACGCTTGGTGGGCGGAGAAAAACTGTGACCTCGACGCCCCCCGGGGAGGAGCTGCCCTACACCTTCCGCCTTCTGCCTTCATGCCCTTTCCAGCCACTTCCGGCGGATATACGTGTCTTCTACGGCCTCGCCAAAAACTTTTACATCCTAGCCGGCCCTTTAAGGGGGGGCGGTACCTTCCTACTCCGGAAGTTCCTATGAAAGGGAGGCGTGGCCACCTGAGGAAGCCGGAAGCGGGGGCGCCCGGGACCAGCGTGGTGGTGATGTCGGCCCTCCGGGCGCTGGATCCCGGGGTCGGGGCCGGGGTAGGGCCGGGCTCCGCCACCGCCGCCGCCTCCGGCCCCCCCGGGGGCCCCGCCCTCGCTTCCGGGAGTCTGTTCCATCCCATCAGCGCCGAGGATGAGGAGCAGCAGCCTACGGAGATCGAGTCCCTGTGCATGAACTGTTACGGCAACGTGAGGCCGGGGGCCGGGGGCGGCTGGGGGCGGGTCCGGGGGCGGACCTAGAGGGGGAGGGGGTCCGCCGGCGCCGGGCCGGACCCGGGAGTGGCTGGAGTTAGAAGGCCGCGGGCGCACGGGCACTTAGTAAGCACTTGCTGTGCGCCAGGCGCGGTAACAGCAAAGGGGTCCGTCCTGCCCGAGGAAACACAGGTCCCTGGAAGACCCGTTGGTTCCGTGATTCGGGAGGGAGGGGCGGCCCCAACCCCGAGGGGCGTCTGGAAGGAGCTCTCCCAGGAGGGGCAGCCACCGGGCCAGCTTGGCAGGAGGGCCGTGCTGGCCCCAGAGCGGGAGGAGTTGGCAATTCCGACAGAGGGGTCTGCGTTTGTGTCAGGTGTTCCTATGACTGCGACTAAGCCGGGGGACTCCTCAGAATAATGTTTTTAAATACATAACCTAAGCTGCAGGGGCTACAAAGGAAGACTTCGGGCAGCTTAATAGCGTGTAGTTACCAGTCATTCTGAGGTAACGACAGCCTTTTGGGATCAGAAACAACGTCACGGGCTCTGAAAGTATTGGTGACAGTCACAGGTGCTGATGACACCAGAGTGGCTTGTTGCTCACCTTCGTGACTGAAGGAAATGCTCGGTTTCCATGAGAGGTTTTCTTCCCATTCATCTTCATGGACCCCTTAAAAATCTATCCTTGGATATTTCTTTGGGGTGGGGGTGGGCATGTGAACCCGAGGTTAAAGGTTGTAGGGAGCCACTGAAGCTTCTTGAAAGGAATTGGGGAGTGACTTGGTTTGACCTGTGCTTCAGGAATATTAATTATTTCAAATTGTATGGAGGATGGATTGGAGAGATTGAGAGACCTCAGCAAGACACGAGACTAATTAAGAGGATATGGAAACCTCAAAACTAGGTTATTTGTAGTGAGGGGAGTATAGAAGGGAAGGGATGTGAGGTGAGGTGGAGATAGAATTGACAAGACTTAGAAACTGGCTGTGGGGGATGTGTGTAGTGAGAGTAAAGAGTTGAAGGTGAAAGAGAACTCGTAGGCTGAAAACTTGGGTCACCGCAAGAGGAATGGGTTTAATGGGAAAGGTCACAAATGTGTTTGGTTTTTAACATGTTGAGTTTGACAGCCAGATTTGGGACATCTAAATAGAGATTCTGGACTGGAGTTCAAGAGAGAGGTGAGGGCTGGATACACAGCTTGGGGAGTGTTCTGTAGCGAGGTAATAGTTGAATCCTTAAGAGCTGGTAAGGTTGCCAAGGAGGAGTGTTGAATGAGAAAAGAGGGCCCAGGATAGAACTTTGGAAAGATTTTTACATTTCTCTCCCCTCATTTTACATATGAGGAAATAGGTTTGGATAGGATCAGTGACCTGCCCATGGTCACACAGCCAGGTCAGGGGCAGAGAACCTGAAAAGGACAAGTCAGACAGGTAGGAGGACAAGCAGGGGAGAGTCTCTATAAAATGTGATTGCCAGCAGGGTCAGATGTTGCAGAAAGTGCAGAATAGATGAGGAGTAAGAAAGGGCTGTTAGATTTAGCAATAAAGAGATTATTGCTGATTTTGGAGAGAAGTTTCAGTCCTTTGGTGGGCTCACAAGCTAGATTGCAAGGGGTTGAGAAGGGAGAGAGGTGAATGGAAGCAATTGAGATTTTTTTTCTATGACTTTTGCTGTGAAAGAGAGAAGTATTGGAGCATAGCTTGAGTGGGGTTGGATTTAAATGCCTGTTCGTTAAGATATGGAAAAACTAGAAATTTTAGAAGACCGTGGGGTAGGAGGTGGGAGATGATCCTCAGGACTGCCTCTTCGGGATCCCATCTGGAGATAGGAGGGAATCTGAGGAAGGGGCCTCACTTTTCTTTGGGGTCTGATCCATCCAGGGGATGACTCGCCTTCTGCTAACCAAGATTCCCTTCTTCAAAGAGATCATCGTGAGCTCCTTCTCCTGTGAGCATTGTGGCTGGTCCAACACAGAGATTCAGTCTGCAGGCAGGATCCAGGAACAGGGTGTTCGCTATGCCTTGTCTGTTAGGGTTCCTGAGGTAAGGTGGGATGGGTGGAAGCAGGTGCTTATGGTGAATACTGTTTGTCCTAGGAAGATGTTTGACAGCTTACCCTTCCTACTCCAACATCTCAACAGCTTGGTGCCCATTGCATTAGACTATTCCGCTCTCTGATAAATTCCCTTGATTTCTGAAGCTGTGAGTTGTGTTAACTGAAATGAAGACTCCTAGGGATCAGGGTTTAGCTCCCCATCTGTGTGGGTTCAGGGGAAGAGGCAATGTTACTGTCCGTTGTGGTCTGTGACCTTAATAACTCTCTGCTCAGGACATGAACCGAGAGGTGGTGAAAACAGATTGTGCCACAGCAAGGATCCCAGAGTTAGATTTTGAGATTCCTGCTTTCAGCCAAAAAGGAGGTGAGTTTGAGTGTGTGGAACTATCCCAAACGAAGGGGAAATGCATCCAGTTTTTCTTAGTATATTGTCTGATAGTAGATCTTCAGTAAACATGAGAGTTTACTTCTGTGGTCAGCATTGAATTATGTTGGGGAATGAAGTATTATATTAAGGTGAGAGATGAGGAAATCCAGTGTAAGTGACATTGCCCTCTTTGGTGTTTTCTTCAGCTCTGACCACTGTCGAAGGATTAATTAGTCGTGCCATCTCTGGTTTGGAACAGGACCAACCAGCTCGCAGGGTAAGCTGTGCAGTGTCGGATTACAGTAAACTTGAGTAGTTTTCCCCTCATGTGTCAGCTACACAACTCTATAGTATTTAGTGTCCTCATAAAAATAGTCCCTGATTCATGTCAGAATTGAGCTGGGAAGCTTGTAGAAACATTGAGTGACAGCTTAAGTGCTACCTCCACTGAGAAGCCTTTGATTTACCTTCCAACCCTCTCTTCCTTTTCTATTTAATTCATATTTTACTTATCTGTATACAAGTTACATATAGAGTAGAAGGTAAGCTTTTTGAAACTAGAAAATTTGTAAAATTTTGTAAAAATTTTGTAAAACGTTGTAAAACCAGTGCAAGATGTTTGCTGAATTGATTCGACTGTTAGAGCAAAGTCCTTTAAAACAATACCCAGCTTGGTTATTGGCTTTAAATTTTAAACTCCAGGCTCTCTCTTACTGTCCTATAGCAATTTTGCTAGATGTTTGTGTTTTGTTGGGCTATTCTTTTGAAAGCTTCTTACCTAGAATGTGTACCTGATGGAGCAACAGAGTTTTTTATCTCTGTGTTCATGACAGGCAAAAGGAGAAACTGTGGCTGGGAAGATTGATGAGTTTATTGCCAAGCTGAAGCAGCTGAAGCGGGTGGACTCCCCATTCACTTTTGTGAGTACCACTGTTACCCTGAAGTGGGGAGCAGAAGAAGCCACCAAGACCCCATCCTTAATCTTATCCTTCTGGTCCTTGTGGGCTGGAAAGAAGGATCTCTTTTATCTGTGATGTTGGGTTTTCTTCTTGAACTTACTGCCTGGCTGTGTTTTTATTATCCACCTGATAGATCATTGATGATCCTTCGGGAAACAGTTTTGTGGAGAATCCGTATGCCCCTCGGAAAGATGATGCTCTGGTGATCACGCACTACATGAGGACTCCCCAGCAAGGGGACATGCTGGGTCTCAAGGTGAATAGTGAGGAAGAGGAGGAGGAGGAAGAAGGTTTTGAAATGCCCTTTTAATATTGTCTAATAAGTACACAGCCTATTTCAGCAGGTTTATGTGTTTGATTTTATTTTCTAAGATTTCTTATTGGGGTGAGGGTAAGTGATTAAGATTACATAAGGCCATAAATAGTGTCTATCTTCTTCAGGCTTTCACTCTTTCCCTTAGCATCTCTGTCAAACCTAGACTTTTCCCTCTTTTCTCTTTCTGAGTGGATGAATTTTAGGTGCAGCTCTCGGGTAATTGCATTTCTTTTGTTCTAGACTGAAGAGCCTGAAGAGAAGTCCACAGACTCTGTGGAAGATCTCAGGAATGAAGTGAGTCAGATTGAACCCCACTGGGTGGGTGCATAGGAATGGGATCATGGGTGGACTGGCTGGACCCATCCTCCTTAGGTTTTTGCTGGCTCTCTTGAGATATAGGTGACTGTCTTGTTCAAAACGTCATTGGTCTGAGCATTCTCTGCCTGGAAAGCTCACTTTTTGTCTTTGCCCCCATTCCAGGTTTTACAGTTCAACACAAATTGCCCTGAGTGCAATGCTCCTGCCACCACCAACATGAAATTAGTGCGTATCTTTTGTGGGGCTGTGAGTTCCTCTGTCTGACAGGTGGAAGAAATCACTTAGAGGCCAGAGAAGATGTATCTCCAGGAAAGCATGTGTTCTGGGCAAGGGGCATGTCTTCATGGGTTAAATTGCAGATCCTGGTCTTTGCATTCAGAGGTGGCATGCAGTCATTGACTCTTCCTCTCAGTTCCTGTGACTTTTTTCTTCTCTGACATCTTTTGAGTCAGTGTGGTTTTAAAATCTGGCCTGACATGAAATTCACTCTGGACAAATACAACTGTGTCCATAGGCTTGCCCCTTTAATTAGCTTCTTTAGATAACTTGACCCAAGCACTTGACTATTGACCTTGTCTTTATTCTTGTCCCTTTGGAGGATGACTTTACTATCCTGAAGGCAGATTTCCTTAACCTGCTTTTCCAGAAATCCCCCACTTTAAAGAGGTTATCATCATGGCGACTAATTGTGAGAACTGTGGGCACCGGACTAATGAGGTAGGTTCTGATTGAACCTCCTGCCCTCTGAAGGGAGAGACTGGATGAATCCATTTTCTGAAGGGACTATTTCTGCCATTTCTCTTTTTTAGACCATTAGCAGGGGGAAGGGAGTGGTTTTTTAAGGGGACAGTTACATACAAGGTGACTTCAGGGCTGCTTGGTTAGATCCAAAAGCCCAAACTCTTTTTTGGTTGATCCTGCCTGCTTGGGGGAAAGGTAGTATCTTTTTCCAGGCATTGATACTGGAGGTGAATGTGGTCTACTCTTTAACCACTCCTGGTTCTAATTGGTACGTTGCAACCACCTCCACTTCTAGTTAAATTTTCCCCATTTCCCCTTTTGGCATATGCTCTCTGCTTTTTCTGGGAATCTTGTATGGGCCAGGTTAGATTTAGTTTATACCTCATCCCTAACAAAAACTTCTTTTTGGGGGAATCCTTGATTCGCAAGGACCCCTTTCCTTTCTGGCTTGTGAGTCCCTTCTCTTTATTGCCTGAACTTGGTATGTAGGTAAAGTCAGGAGGAGCAGTGGAACCCTTGGGCACCAGGATCACCCTTCATATCACAGATCCCTCAGACATGACCAGGGATATACTGAAGGTAGGTCTGAGCATGACATTGATTGTTCTTCTATGTATGTACTTGTTGGTAAAGTTGCTTCATTCTTTTTTTCTTTGAGAGTAGGTTGGAAAAGGTGGGGATATTTTCCTTTCCTTAAGAGTTGTATGAGGAACCTCTTTCCCTGATTTTGAAGGGGAAAAAGCTCTCTTTAAGCATACTCTTTGTTGGGTTAGAGGTAGAGAAGGAATTTTAAGACCCTGGTAAGATCAGAAGTGATTCACAAGCTCATTCATTTAATCTTAAACATGTAATTTATAGGGTTTCACCTTTCTATACTGCCAAAGCAAGGTGCCTCATAGTGTGGATACTGTGATTATGAGAGTATATTTGCTTCTATCTGTCCCTAATTAAATAGACTCCATTTTTTTAGGTCTATAGCCTCTGTGGAATGGAAGAAAACATAAAATTGAATCAAACTGTTATTGCTAGGCTATTTGTCAGCAGCTACAGATTGTTTTCATGGTCAACTCAGAGATACTCAGTTTTTCTATCCCTGACCATGGTTTAAGGTTTCCATTTCTTCTTCTATAGTCTGAGACATGCAGTGTGGAAATCCCAGAATTAGAGTTTGAGCTGGGCATGGGTGCCCTTGGGGGCAAGTTTACCACTTTGGAGGGACTGCTGAAAGACATCTGTGATCTGGTAAGTCCTATGGGCTATAAAGCCCAGCACTTGTGCTGGGAGAAGGATGGATTGGAGGTCTTAAGACTAGTATCCCCTATTCAGGAATTCCTTTGCCTTGAGCATAATTTGAGATTAGGCCTATGGACTTTTAAAAACACATACATCTACACCCTTTTTCTTGATGGCTTTTGTTTTAATGTCACAGTCATACTTTTACACACACAAACACACACACACACACATACCTCTTCTTTTCCGTATTAATTTCATTTTAATATTGTAGTCATTCTCCCTTACCCAAATTGAATTTTCCCTTGTGATAAGGAAAAGTAACTAAAATTTATTAACAAGTTAAAATATTTGATATAGAAGCCTTTTATGAAAATGTAAACAATATTATGTCCCAGTAGTCCCCTCAAATCTCTGCAGTGCGAACCTTTTTGTGCATGTTCATTCTCTGAACTTTGTTGTTTTTTCATTACTTTTTAATTTTTATTTTAATTTATTTAAATTTTATTTTAATTTTTAATAAATTTAATTTACTAATTTAATTTGTATATATTGTTTTCAGGGGTTTTGCTCTAAATTCCTCATTTCTCATCTGTTACTGAAAGGAAAAATTTCATGTCAATTTTTTTTTTTTTACTTAGCATCTTCTTTGATTTTTTTAAATTCTCTATTTGTAGAATTTTTTAGCATTAAGTTTTTAAAAAATTTGAATTCCAAATTCTGTCCTTCCCTCTCTTTCCACCCATATTAAGAAGGTAAGCAGTTTCACATAGATTATACATGTGAAATCATGCAAAATATATGTCCATGTTATCCATGTTGCAAAAGAAAACATAGACCAAAAAAAAAAACAGACAAAAAAATCAAAACCCAAGAAAAATAAAGTGAAAGAAATATTCAGACATTCAGACTCTTGTCAGTTCTTTCTCTGAAGGTAGATAGCATTTTATTCATAAGTTCTTTGGAATTTTCTTGGATCTTTGTATTGCCAAGAGTAGCTAAGTCATTCATATTTGATCATTGTATTATATTGCTATATGTACAGTGTTCTTGGTCCTGCTCACTTCACTTTGTATCAATTCATGTAAGTCTTCCAGGGTTTTTCTGAAAGCACTCTGCTTGTCATTTCTTATGGCACAATATATCATCTACACAGTGTGATAATTTTATTTCTTCATTGCGTGTTCTAATTCCTTCAATTTCTTTTTCTTCTAATGCTATAGCTTGCATTTTTAGTACAGTAGAGAAATTCCATTTAATGTAACTTGCAGACAATTGCAAAACCCTTCACACAAATAATGTCAGATCTAAACAATTGGAGTAATATCATGGGTAGGCTGAGTGAATGTTACCAAAAATACAATTCTTCCCAGATTAATTTACTTATTCAGTGTCATACATATCAGAGTCAGGAGGGATGTAAGTATCGTCTTTCCATATAGCAATTAAACAGTTTAACCTTATTGAATTTCTTATGATTTCTTTTTCTTATATATCTTTCTATGCTTCTTTTGAGTCTTGTATTTGAAAGTCACATTTTCTATTCAGCTCTGGTCTTCAGGAATGTTTGAAAGTTCTCTTATATAAGTATTCATTTTTTTCCCTGAAGTAGAGTATACTAATTTTTGCTGAATTGGTAATTTTTGATTTATTTCCCTTCTGGAGCATCATAGTCCAAAACCTCTGATCCTTTGGAGTGAAGCCTATTAAATTTTGTGTTATCTTGACTGTGGCTCCATGGTATTTGAGTTTTGTTTTTAGGATCTCTTTCAGGAAGATGATTGGTGGATTCTTTCCATTTCTATTTTACCTCTGGTTCTAGAATATTAGGACAGTTTTCCTTGCTAATTTCTTGAAATGATGTCCAGACTCATTCTTTGATTATGACTTTCAGGTAATCTAATAATTCCTAAATTACCTTTCTTTGATTTATTTTCCAAGTCAGTTGTTTTTCCAATGAGATATTTCACTTTTTTTCATTCTTTTGATTGTTTTAATGTTTCTTGATGTCTAATGGAGTTAATAGTTTCCACCTGACCAATTCTAGTTTTTAAGGAATCATTTTCTTTAGTGAGCTTTTGTGTATCTTTTTCTATTTGGCCAATTTTACTTTTTAAGAAGTTCTCTTAAATGGATTTTTTGTGTCTCTTTTTACCGTTTGGCTAATTGTTTTTTTTCAAGTGTTATTTTCTTCAGTATTTTTTGTGCTTTTATCATACTGTTGACTGTCTTTTCATAATTTTTTTGCATTACTTTCATTTCTTTTCCCAATTTTTCCTATACCTCTCTAGTTTTTAAGATCCTTTTCGAAATCTTGTAGGAATTCTTTTTGGGCTTGTAACTAATTTGGATCATTTTTTTGTGCATTTGCCTACAACTATTTTGACAGCTTTGTTTTCTGAGTTTGTGTTTTGATCTTCCCTGTCACCATGGTAACTTTACGGTCAGTTTTTTTCTCTTTGCTCATTTTTCCAGCGTATTTTGTGACTTTAATTTTAAGCTCTGCTCCTGGGGTGGTGGGAACACTGTCCCAAAGCTTCAGTTTTTTTCATGATGTTGCTTTAAGAGCTAGTTCCAGGGGTCTTCTTAAGTTTTCAGTACTTTCAAGGTGGTATGATTTGAAGGAGAGGTTAGTCACTGCTCTCCTGACCTTGTCCTCTGTAGCAGATTGTGCTAGTGCTTCTCTTGGCCCTGAAACTGTGACTAGTTAACCCTGCTCTTCTGCAGCCACAGGCACCAGTGTTTCTTTCTGCCTTTGGGGTAAGTGATCACAGGCACTCTACTCTGCCCTGGAACTGTGACCAGGACCCTTTTTCCCCTATGACTGCAAGAGCTATTGTGCTAGTGCTCCTCTTTGTTCTGAACCTTGACCCAGAACTATGTTTGGACAGTGGAACTGGGTCCTGAACCCAGTGAAGAGCCCCTTGTAATCTCTTTCTGACCAGCTGTCTGATCCCCTTACCATTTGTGGATTGAGAACTCCAAAGTTGTTGCTAATGCTGCTGCAGCTGCCTCCAGGGCTGGCATACCTTGGTGGTCCTGTGCTGATCTCCAGGACCAGCCACCACCATGGTGAGGCAGACCTTTCCTGCTGACCTCTTAAGTTATCTTGAACTGGAAATTGTTTTTCCTCCCAACCATTTGTTGGCTTTGCTGCTCCAGAATTCATTTAAACTATTATGATATTGAGTTTTTTTAAAATTATTTTTTAAATAACTGAACTGAGGCCAACAAGTGACCTGCCTGAGGTTGCACGGCTCTTAAATGTTTGAGATGGAATTCGAACTCAGCCCTCCCTGACTTGAGACCTGTTGTTCCATTCATTACTCCTTGCTGCCTCTTCTCCTGATTTTTAATGGTATTATCTCTTATATTCAAGTTCTGCAGACTCTAAAATGAGCTCTTCTTTTTATCTAGTTTAAAAAAGAAGTCATAAGATGAGCCAGACCCCCTGGGCACCCTTTTTAGCCATAACCAAGATGTTTCTTTAACAATTTGGGAGTCTGACTTTTGAATTTATACCATTGCAGGTGACCAGGAACCCCTTTACACTGGGCGACAGCTCCAACCCTGACCGCACAGAAAAGTTGGAGGAGTTTGGCCAGAAGCTGAACCAGGTAAGGGGTTGTGTTAAGACCAATACTTTTGTGAACACAGGAAGACCTACTCATGCCCCACATCCTTTTTGTATCTTTCTGGGTGGGTAATATAAAAGACTGCTTAGTGCAACAACATTAGCACCACCATCTTTATTCCTGATCGCAGTGACAGTGGATATAATTGTACCCACTTCCAGGAGCTGCGAGGTAAAAAAATTAATACTTTTCTTTTTTCTTTTTTGTTGCTGTTGTCTCTTGGCCTGCTGTTGTTAGATTATAGAGGGAAAAGTGAATGCTCACTTCATTCTGGATGATCCAGCAGGAAACAGCTACTTACAGGTAGGCTTTGCCAGGCTGTGGAGTTAGACTCTTTATGCTAAGTATGTGTCAAGCGTTTTTCAAGAAATAAAAGGACATTCTAGGCTAATAGTGCAATGAAGGTTTGACCGTCCTCTTAGAATTAGCTCCCAGAAAGAATCGACCTCGCCTAGGTGACATTGGAGTAAGGCATAAAGAATCATCTTTGTGGCATTTTTTCCCATCTGCCTGTGACCATGGAGGAAGATCTAGTCCAGTGATTGACAGCCTTTCTCAGATGGCATGCTAAATCTTACTCACTCTTAATAGGGTATGTGAGGGTTGGGGAGGCTGTGATTTCTGCCATCCAGGGAACTGAGGGCAAGGAGTAATTTAAGATTACTGGTAGCTCTATGCAGTCTAAACTTTATCATCTCTCTCCTTAATAAGTGAACAAGATAGGAAGTTTTATCACTACTGAGAAAAGAACACCCTGAAGGAAGTTGGGAGATTGTCGTAGGCAGGCCTCCCCTACTTCCTGATTTTACTTGAGACTAGATGATACTGTTGATTCATCTTTTGCTTCTTTGATTCATCAGATGTTGCTGATCTCTAGTTAGCCTCAACTTAGGAAATAGATTCCATGTATAGCAATTCTTGAGTTCCTGGGAGTTTAGGGATAGTAAGCTGCTTGAGCTTGGAGGTGGAGGGTGTGGGTTAGAGGAATTGTACAACCACTGACTTTTTCTGTCTTTACCAGAATGTGTATGCCCCGGAGAATGATCCAGAGATGAAGGTTGAGTACTATCAACGCACATTTGACCAGAACGAGGAGTTGGGGCTCAATGACATGAAGACAGAGGGCTATGAGACTGGACTGACTCCACAGCGGTAGCAGTGGGCAAAGGGGCAGGTCAGATGACAGCTGCCCAGGGCCCCATGGTTATCTGTTACTATTGTAATGGGTGAGAAGGACAGGAACTAGAAAACAAGGGCTTTCTCTTGGATGGGAAGACCTGGTCTGAGTCCATGAAGCTGTGTACACTTTCAAAACAATTCATGAAGCAAATACACATGTCTGTTGTGTTACTGAACTTATTTTGGAGGTTTTGTATTGGTTCTTGAAGAATTGAACTCTTAGGCAAGTTACTGCCATTTTTTTCCTGTTAAAGTCTTACTTTCCTTCCCTCTTTCTCCTCCTTTCTATAAGAAATGGGCTCCGGGAGCTGCTTCCGAGTAGGTTTGTTAAAATGGAGGATTGGGGCGCAACCAGGAGTTGGCATTCTATAGGTATTCTAGATTTCAAAACTGAGAGGAGCCATGGTTGGGTCGGGGCCAGAGTTCTGGAATCAGGCAGAAAAAAAGATTGCCAATAAAATTACTGCTTTCAGACAACTGTGGTCTTGGTTTTCACTCTGTCTTGTCATTTTCATTATGGTTGGTATGACTTTGGCCAGGCAGCCAGGCTCAGTCAGAGTTATCTCCAATTCTGGAATATTTTAATTCATCTGCTCTGGATAAAAACTAGCCACTTGCCTAGGGTGAGGAATGATGGAGTAGTAATAAACCACATTTATGAAGTGCCTTACAGTTTATAAAGTATTTTAAACACATTTATGGAGCCTTTATTTTTTGTCTGGTCCCAAATAATGTGGTAGTAATGGAGGTTGAAATTAGGAGAAAGCATATTTCCATTCCCTAGGCAAATGAAGGCAAAACAAGTGACTATGCCAACCATGAAGCTAAATGAAGTTGTATTGTCATTTCATTGGAATAAATAAGATCATAGGGTGGTTTATCTGTGATTATAAGTGTGAGAGATCTAGCAAGGGAGTGGGAAAGATTTAAGCCCCAAGGGAAGGAGGGTGAAGGGCATTTATTGCCCTTTTTTCCATCCCATCTCAAGTGCACAAATACAGGCATATATGGTTATACTACCCACAAAAATTAATTACTTTCACTTTGTAATATTCATACCTGATTTTACCCACTAAAAATTAATAGTTTATTACCTCAGCTGAGTCCTTCATACTGTTCCTTCCTACTCTTGTTGACTCCTTTCAGAGTGACTGCTGTAAATGTTTTCTTTCACAATGGTACCTTCATTTCCCATTTTTATAGATGACCTGGCTTTCCTACTTCACTGAAAAATTAGTGGTTATCCAAAGGTAGGTCTCTTCCTGCTCCTGCATTCCTCAAAGCTCAGCTTCTTTGCCTGTTCACCTCCCTTCTAGTCTAGAAAAGGTATCTCGTTAAATATAATCCCTACTTTATCCTTTTGGTTCCATCCCATCATGCCTCCTGTAGAACCTATTTTCAACTCAGTTTACCAGGCACTTATTAAGCATCTCTTAGAGCAAAGGACACTCTGCTAAGTACTGGGTCCTCTCACCCTTCTTAGGTGTATTTTGGGTCTTTGTTGACTCCTCCTTTCCTACCTGGTAACATGTCACAGACTCACAGATATGTGTTGGAAGAGACCTTGGAGGGCTAGTGTAACCATATTGTAATTAGCAAGATTTGTCTGTAACAATGATAAGCTTTTCTTGGAGATGTCAGTAAAGTGGAACCTGATGCTTTAAAACAGTTTTTTTTTGTTCAATGTTATTGGCACGATTCTAATTTCTTTACAGAATAACTTGGTCTTCACTCTAATAGGCTGCCCTCAGGAAATAGGAAACTGCTCCATATAAGAAAGTTACAATGCAGGAATGAGTGGATATTAGGGAGGGGAACTTAACTGCACCTTTTTCCTTGCCAAAGAAATTGTAATAACCAGCTATAATAAGGGCCTAAGAATACCCTGACCCCGAAAGGAGAACCTTCCAGGACCTAAAATCACTTTAATATACCTGTAGAGTTTTCCTTTTAACTTTAAAAATATGGAGCAGGAAAAAAACAGGAAGAATTTTAGAACCTGCAAGTGATCTCCATTTATCCACCTTACACATCAGTATATTATGCAAATCAATCTTCTGAAAATACGCTACCTCAGAAGAATTATTCTTTGGCTCTTAAGTCTAACATAATTATTGCTTCTATTGTACATCCTGTCACTGGACTTTGGAATTCTATTGCTACCTCTGCAATCCAGAGCAAGGTTCTCCCCTCATCTTGTGAACCTCCATCATAGGACGTTAACTCATAATCCAAGTTTTTTATTAGACTAATTTATATATTTTTAATTAGGTGCATCTGTTGACATACCAGAAGAGTTTTTCCTAAGTAATGTTATGCAGCAAAAGATCTGATTGGTTAAAAGTAATAAGCATTAACAGGTACATAACAAATCAACCTAGTTAGACTAGGTGTGAGCCTGAAATGATCTATAGGTAACCAACCATCCTTCATAGCTGCAATCTTTGCAAGGAGGAATAAAAGAAGACATGATGGTTTTAAAAACTTGGTAATTCATCATATACAAGTTAGATTGTAAACAGTTTTTCTTCATTGGATGCAAATGGAAAAAAGTTTTCAGTATGAAATCCACAACAATTTCCATAAATGTATGCTAACATACAGAGGGGCTGATGGGATACATAGCCTGAGTGCTCTGTTTTCTTTCTTCCAAGGTTCTTTGCAGTTCTAAGTCTATGAGACCATTATTCTTGGAACCAAAGTCCAAGTTCTTCTATTTCTTCGTATGGCATGGTCTTTAAACCCTTCACCCTTCTAGCTGGCCTTCTTATGCACTTCTCACCAGTTTAAACATGTCCTTCATAAATTGTGTCTAGAACTGAACATAGTATTCCAAATGTGTTTTGACCAAGTTAATATAGAGTGGGATGCTCACTTCCCTGGTTCTAAATGGTATGCTCTTAATGTACCCAGGACACATTAGCGTTTCACTTGCCATGTAACGTTGAATCACATTGAACTAAAACCTTCAAATTTTTTTCAATTAAACGTAATTCAGTTGAATTGCCATGCAGATTATCTAGCTGAATCCCCTCATTTTACAGACAGGTCCTCCCATAGGAACCAAAAGCCTTCCCTTGATCCTTTTCATCTATTCAGCTACTCTCATTTCTCTCTATCACTGCTCACATTTGAAATGGGTACCTGTACTTCATGCTTGTAATTTTTCACCATCTACTTGCTCTTGTACACTTTATTAATTTGTCTGCTTGCACCACTATTCTACCGAAGAAAACTTTTTTCTCCTAAAAGTCACTGATGAGCTCTTTATCAATAAATTCCATGGATTTTTCCATTTCCATAGTTCCATCTCTGTGCAGATACCTCCCAGATTTATATATATCCACTTTTAGTCTCTAAGCCCCTGAGTTTCAGTCCCTGATAACAAAGGCCAGTTAGATATTTCAAACTGGGTGTTCCAGAGACTAACATGTCTAAAACTAAACTTGTCTTTTTCGTTGCAAATTTTCTCTCTTGCAAACTTGGCAATTTTTGTCAAGGAAACCTCCATTCTTTCAGTGTCTTGGATTGAAATCTTGACATTTGTCCTGAACTTTTTTATATATCATATATCCAATCAGTTGCCAAAACGTGCCATATCTATATTCATGTCTTTTCCTTCTGACCTCTCCAGCTGCCATCTTTGTTCAAGCCCTCATTATCTTGCAGTTAGATTACTGTAACAGTTCCTTACTAATCTGGCTTCAAGTGTCTCCCCACTCCAACATGCTGCTCCAAAATAGTTTTCCTTAAATGTAGATCTGACCATGATTCCCCTACTCAACCAGCTTCAGTGTCTTCCTAGTGCCTCAAGGATAAAAAGATAAACTCTTTAGCTTTCAAAGACCTTCACTTCCTGCCTCTAATCTGTCTTTCCAGCCTACTTAGGCATTTCTTTCCATCCTGCACTTTGTGAAACAGCCAAACTGACCTCTCTGTTCCTTACACAAGACACTCTAACTCCGTTTTGCATGCCTTTGTCTTGGCCATCCCAAAGTAGTCTCCTTTCCTTTATGATGCTGTTCAAGTACCATCTTCAAATGAAATATTTCCTCATTCCTTTCATTGCTAAGGCCCTCCTTCCTAAAGTACCTAATATCCACTATTTTGTATATATTTGTATTTATTTAGTATGTATTTTGATATGGAATGGTCTTCTCCCTTAGAATGTAAGTTCATTATGAGTTGGATGTATTTCACTCTTTGTACTTGCATCCCCAGTGCCTAATACAGTAAGAGCTTAATAAATACTTGTGGATTGACTGATTTCTCATTCTTCTCAATCTGTTTGCCACTTTTTATACTGTTGACCAATCACTTCTACTGTATGCTTTATTCTTGATTTTAGAGCCTACATCTCTAGGCTGTTCTTGGTCTTTTTCACTAGCTGCTAACCTCAGGAGCTAGTGTTGGAGCTGAGCTCAAATCCTACTCAAACACTTTATTAGCTTCATAACCCCAGACAAGTCACTTAGTCTCTCAGCCTCTTTCCTCTTGACAATGATAGAATGATGACCCTAACAGCACCTATCTCCAATTGTGTAAAGATATTTGTAGTTTTGTGAACTCTAACAGGCTATATAACACTACTTATGACACTGATGATGATACCCTTTACCCCTTTTATTATGGGTGTTCCCCAAGGGTCTCTACTCATCTTCACATTTTTTCCATTGGCAATCGCATTTACTGCCAGGACTTCAACCATGTTACAGTCATCCATGCAATTGATTTTAAAAAACTAATTTTGAAAATTAGGAACTTAAACACCAAATAAAGTAGGCTATGCACATAGTAGAATAGAAAAGAGGATTGTAAATGAAATAATCTCTATTATGTAAAATTAAATAATATAATAGATTGAATACACAACTTTCAAAGCTTCCTTGTCTGATTTTTTCTCGTTTTCCTACTGTTCTCTTCTGTGCATTTAAAAATTTTTCCTTTTTGATGGGCTACCTTGTCCCTGGCTCCTCCTCTGCCCTCCCCCAAATTGAAAAAATAAAAAAATAAAAAACCAACAGATTTGCATAGTCGGTTTAAAACAAGTTCCCATATTAGTCATATCCAAAAAAATCTTTTTCTACAACTTGAGTTCATTATCTCAGGAAATGGGTAGTATGCTTTATCACATCAGTCCTCCAAAAGTATGGTTGGTCGTTGCATTAAACAGCATCCTTAAGTCTTTCAAAGTTGCTTTTCTTCATAACATTATGTGTATTGTCCTCCAGGTTCTGCTGGCTTTACTGCACATCAGTTCAAAAAGACTTCTTTGTTTCTCTGAAACCATCCCTTTTGTCATGTATTATGGCACAATATTCCATTCTGTTTTCATATCATAATTTGTTCAGCCATTCTTCAATCAGTGGACAACCCTGGTGTCCACTTCTTTGCCACAACCAAGAGCTGCTATAAATGTTCTTGTGTATAGAGGAGCTATGTGGAATATAGGCCAAGCAGTGTTGCTGGGTCCAAGGACGTGTGTAGTTTAGTGACTCTGGGGGGCATAATTTGGGGACAAATTGCTTTCCAGAAGGGTTTTTGACCAATTCACAGCTCCACCTATGGCACATTTAGTGTGCTGGCTTTCCCACGGCCCTTCCAAAAACTGCCATCACAATAATTCGCTTATTTGTGATTTAGAGGATTTTTTTGGTCTGCCCATAGGCTATTTGTCCATTGTGGAATAACCCTTGTTCATATAACTGGGTCAACTCCTTCCACAAGGCACTCAGGCTCCGGTGCCCACCTGGTACCCCAGACTCATTATGTCTGACTTCCGAAATCTGCTAGTGTTACCCACCCCCAGAGAAGGAGACCTTAGGGAACTCTGCGTGCAGACTGAAGCAAACCTTTTTCATTTATTTATTTATTTTGGGGGCAACATTATTTTGCGTGCTTCACACGTAAAATGGGCAGATGGTGCTTGTCTTCTCAATAGGCGGGGCAGAGGCTAGAGGGAGGGGCAGAATTTGGAACTCCCAAAAAAAGGATGTTGAAAGAAGAGTTTTAATAGAGGCAAAACACTTGCTCCTTCCACCTTCGCCACCCAATCTCGCCCCGGTCTGCGCGGGGAAGCCGCCCTTCTCCCTCCATTTCACCGGTTTCACTTCCCCTACGTCTCTCCGGTCAGCTCCCTCACCTCTACCACGGCCCCGCCCACACGGAGACTGGCACTCCGCCCCGCCCCCCGCCCCGCCCCCCAAACCCGAGCCGGCGCAGGAGCGGGGCCCCGCCCACAGCCAGGAACCAATCAGATGCTCCCCTCGGCGCCTGTCCGGGCTGCCCGGGAAGCCTAGCTCCACCCCCTGCAGGCCGGCCGGGAACGTTTGGCGTTAGGCTAAGTGTGTCTCCCGCGCCGCGCCGTAGCTCGCTTCCGGCTCTCCTCCGCTTCCTCCGCTGCCATGGCGGCCGCCCCGCCGCTCTCCAAGGCTGAGTATCTGAAGCGCTACTTGTCCGGGCCCGAGGCGGCCGCCGGTGCGGGGTCGGAGCCCAGCCGGAAGCGCCGCAAGAAACGGCCGAAGCCGGCGGGTGCCGGAGGGAAAGGGTGAGCCAGAGTCGGGAGCGCGTGTGCGTGTGAGACAGAGAGAGAGAGAGAGAGAGAGAGAGAGAGAGTGTGTGTGTCCGTGTGTCCGTGTGCGTGTGTGTGTCCGTGTGTCCCTGTGTCCGCGTGTGTGTGTGTCCCCGTGTCCCTGTGTCCGTGCGTGTGTGTGCGTGCGTGTGTGTCCGTGTGTCCCTGTGTCCGCGTGTGTGTGTGTCCCCGTGTCCCTGTGTCCGTGCGTGTGTGTGCGTGTGTGTGTGTCCGTGTGCGTGTGTCCGCGCGTGTGTGCGTGTGTGTGTGTCCGTGTGTGTGTCCGTGTGTGCGTGCGTGTGTCCGTGTGTGTCCGTGTGTGTGTGTGTGTCCGTGTGTGTGTGTCCCCGTGTCCCTGTGTCCGTGCGTGTGCGTGTGTCCGTGCGTGTGTGTCCGTGTGCGTGTGTCCGTGCGTGCGTGTCCGTGTGTCCCTGTGTCCGTGTGTGTGTGTGTCCCCGTGTCCCTGTGTCCGTGCGTGTGTGTGCGTGCGTGTGTGTCCGTGTGTCCCTGTGTCCGCGTGTGTGTGTG